>JAUZND010039989.1:0-21188 GCA_034780555.1 Coelogynopora nodosa
TATTGCTTTTATTATATTATTTTCTGTTGATAAAGCCTTATTATAGGCGAAAGCGCTCCAGATTTTTTCCAAATATAATATTTAATTACATAATTTTATTTTATTTGGCTTGTGCGTCAGTGGAATTTTATTTAATTACAAGTAAACTGTTTAAGTCATTAGTTATCATCCTTATCATTCATGTCATTAATTATCTAAAATGACTGTATATTGAAATTAATAATATATGTTTACCTTTAAAAAAACATTTACAATGAAAAATGTTTCATTATGTTAAAACAGTCTTTGCCTTAATTTCGAGAAAAAAGGTTACTCTTATTTTGTCACACATTCAGACAATCTAAAATAACAATATCAATTGACGAAGAATATTATAAAATAGATGGCTAAGCAGGCAATAGTTTCACAATAATATATAATATTCTTAAAATATGTCTAAATGTAAATTAGAAAAAGTTTTGCACTCTTAATTTGTAAAATATCTGTATTCATCTCACTGTAATTTATGTAATTAGTTTAAATACAAAAAAGAAGCACATACAAACTACGCTTGGTATTTTTAGTCACTGAAAAAGATTATTCCAAAGTTTTACAAAAACCAATAACATAATTTTTTCGATAACTTTTAAAATTTCTATATCATGGTGGTTGCAGTGCGCAAAGCTGCAGTATTTTAATAAACATTTTAAGTGTGGTGTATCTTAATTCGAATAGGTCATTATTATATTGATGTATTATTACGTAATCTATTAATTCTGAGCAATGTAATAATGTCATCATAATATATGCCTTATTATATATTTGATTATTTAGTTTATCATTTGTTGAATTTTTCTTAGACAAATCTAATGATCTATATTATTTTTCTGTTTCTATTTTCTCCTATTTACTATATACTTTATATTAATGTTATGTAATGTTATCCGCCAGAATGTCTTGACAATTTATTTATAATTCTATATAACGTAACATCGACCACGCAACCACGATTCATTTTTGCGATATACAAGGCGATATCGTCTCTTTATAGGTATAAGCACACTCATGCTATATCATGATTTTTATCATAACATGTTATCACACATATTACTCGCTGGTGAAATGAACATTAATGGTATACTCATTTGGAAGAATTCTCTTTGATTATTCAAAGATTACTTTAAATTCTGTGTTACTATACTATATAAGCTGAAATTGAACTAGTTATAAGATAAAATTGATGTACTGAATCTAATATTACAGAATATCAAATTCTATATGTCAGAATAATGTTTTTTCTGTAAAAAGTACAATTTTGTAAAATATCTACTAATAGAAGTTAATCGTATTATTATGACTTATGACTTATGACTTATGACTTATGACATATGACTTATGACTTATGACCTATGACGTATGACTTATTACATATGACTTATGACTTATGACCTATGACTTATGACTTATGACTTATGACATATTACTTATGACTTATGACCTATGACTTATGACTTATGACATATGACTTATGATCTATGACTTATGACTTATGACATATGACTTATGACTTATGACTTATGACTTATGACATATGACTTATGACTTATGACATATTACCTATATGTATGTCCTATAGGTATGACCTAAATATATGTCCTATATGTATATAGCACATGAAAAATGTCATAAACCTTATCTGTTGATTCTTTTTTACAACCTTGTTTTGTTTTACAATAAATTCTCATTAGTATAGCTTACAGCGACGATTTAGATAACTCATAGGTACAGCAATAATGCTCTTTTAAAAGTATTAATTACAATGTATAGGCTATATACAAAGAGTTATGAACATTACATTTTAACAAAACGACGCTTGCAATAGTATATTCGCCATAGACTTAGGCAGTCTTTGTGGATAATAATTTGTGCATGTCCACTTAATTATTCCGCGCACTGGAAACATTTACTGAAAAAAATCTGAATATTAATTTCATTCCAGTTTCAATACACCGGTCCCGCTTTATCGGAAGTTGAGATGAGTAGGCAATCCTGCCGCTCAATATTCTTAAATTAGAAATAGTAGTTTTAGTCGATTAAGTTCCACAGTTGTGCATGCCAAAGTTTGATATCCGTCAATATATATATATATTTATGCTGTATTCAGCAGAATGGGGTGAATAAAAAAACGGCTTCATCTAATAAGATGCTTTTTTTTAAATGTTTGTCCTTCCTCAGCTGACACAATTTGATTACATTATAGGTTCTATATTATACGCGTGCTTTTTAAAATTATAATTTTTAAAACTATATCTTATAGGTTATAGTAACTAAGCCTAAATAAGTTGACAAACCCAAATCAACTATTGCCTTCTTAGTTTATGAATCAAAGACGCTGATTGTTTTAAATTATAGCAAAAATTCAATTAATGTTAAACTTAATTAATATTAAGAGATATAAAAGTCAGAATATTAGTCACACTAGTAGTCAAAATCTTTAGTAGTCACAAAAAACATGTGTAATGCATATCAATATTAGTTGTTTGTTATTTAAAATATTTAATTTCTATTCAACTTAAGTTAAATTAAATAAATGTGCAAATAGTTTAGTTTTGTTTTGTTTTTTCGATAATTTATAAGATTTATTGTATCTGTAATTCATCTTATAATATGTCCTTTTAGCGTATATACAAAAACATATAAACATTTGTTTTAGTTTCATGACTATTCTTGGTTATTTAGATTATCTTTTTCGATTTCCACGTATAGATCAAGGTTTCTTCATCAAATCTGCGAATTACGAAAGAAACGTATTTTTCAGAATAAAGAATTAGGTGAAATAAAAGAGGAACACCGACTTCATTTCGAAAAATATTATTACAAAATTGAATTTTATTACATTCTATTTGACTTAAATCAAATGGTTCTGTATGGCGCTTCTGTTGGGAGATTTGATAAATGGGTACATTTACCTGTAACTATAATTGTTAATTGCAAAATTATTTTTATAAATGTACATTCATTTTAAATAATTTGAAACTATATATATAATTATTTTTCATAGTTCAGTACAATATGATGAATTATAAATTCAAGATTAAGGAAGTATGTACCTATCGAAATGTCTAAATATACAAAACAATAAGTTCTTTAATATAGAAGGTAAATTTAAACTGTCAAAAGTTCACGTTGTTTAACTTGATTAGCTTGTTAGCATTTTTCAGAGATATTTGGTTTGTTTAACAATAACTTTTGGTATATAGTTTATAGTTTTGAGTATAACATTTTTCTTAAAAAATGTCGGAAAATTTTATTTAAATATTTAAATGCCAATGCGATTTACACGAGAAAAGAGATTTCGTTTGTTGTTTGTTTGCGAGTGTCTTATGTCCAGTTCCAATATTTAGTCCCTTCTCCAGCAATGTTTAATTATATTTTTTTATTGTACAGGTTTTTATTTTTATGCCCTGGTCTGTACTTAGTTATGTTTCTACTTATTGGAATAGGTATAGGGTGTCTTTGAAACTGATAGATATATATGACCTACCTATTAATTACTCTGTTTTATAAAGTATACAAGTTGTTTCTGAATTATTTAATTTTATTTAATCATTGAGGATTAATAATAACACACTCCCTTTATTTGATTTTTCTGAAGTTTTTATTGGTTTTGGGTAGGCTGACTTTTAAATGCACAGGTTTTACTTAACATCTTACCACTAAAGGGCTGTTTTACAGAGGGTACAAGCCATGTTTGGATTAGGAACATTTATAAAACTCCATATTTGTGGTTGATGATAACACATTACTTTTGTTTGACCTTTGATTATTGTTAGTATGTAATATTGGTTATCATAATAGTGTTGAGGAAAGGCATGAGATGTGGTTAGTTACTACTATCTAGAACATACTACTAGAACATCGAAACGTTCTTTTAAAAATGTTTCCCAAATTTTCTATTATATAATAATGACAAGCATTGCATTGTTAATTTTGTTAATATTACATTATTTATTATTTTGTAAAACTAAATAATTTGAGAAAGTACATTAATAATATTTTTTAACTTATCTATGTGAGTATGTAATTTGTTTAAATTAATAAAATATGTTAATACAACCAGGTATACATTTTTTCACATTAATATTTTAGTCAAAAAAGATGTGAAATATATCTGCAAATTATATAATTGTTACAACTAATCCCGAATATACATCCCCATAAAACACGATTCACAGCTTCAAGCACGATTTCAAACAACTCAACATGACTCACCAGTATTGCACGACGGACCCTGATACTCCGTTAACGAACAGTCACAAGTCGCCTTAAACTCCTCGTTGAGACACAGGCCTCCATTCTGGCAGACTGGCCTGGCCAACGCCTCTGCGCCGCACCAGTTCCGCTCGTGACCCCGCGTGACCCCGTGCTGTCTGCGAACCACCGGCCGAGTCCAGCCGCCCGTCCGGCAGTTTGTGTAGGCCAGATTGCGCACCTCCCCGACAAAGGCCGGCTCCATCGCCGCCGTGTACTGGGCGCGTTGGGTGGCGTCGAGCTGCATCTCGGTGGGTAGGCCGCCGACGAACACACTCTCGCCCAGGTTCCCCAGGATGCGCTCGGTGTCCGGGATGGCCGGCAGTTTGGTGTACTCCCGGTGGGAGTCGAGAACAACGCGGAGGGAGGTGAGGCCCACTGTGAGGCTCACGTTGTGCCACGGTCGATGCGTTGCTGAGGCTGACGACGCGGATTTGAGCCGGTCGCCTGTCTTCTTGATGTCAAGCGAGAGGGAGAGGTAGTCGGGACTTTTTCGTCTGGCCACCTGCCTCGAGGTGAAGTAGAATAGATTTATTTCCACGCGAAGTTTGCCGTTTCCAACCAACTTCATTGTGATGAATGTCTTGGTCTTGTTCTCCTCAGCGTACAGAAGCAGTCCATTTGGTTTGTAAATTCGAAATTCGAGACTTATGGAGGCATTTAGGCATGGCCTCCAGGCGGGGTATTCAACAAATGAATTATTTCCTTTCAGGATGGTAGCACCATTGGATGCTGTCGAAATAATACAAAATAATAAATGCATAACATGTAGCGAGAAGTATATGTTTAGGTAGTATTGTACTGCAGATTTGCACATCCTGTTTAGGAAGAATCCCGAATCAGTAGAAAACCAAATGTGTATCAGCCGCCCAGTAGTAATCTGAAGGGAGTAAAGCAGAAATACAATTTAATGCCTTTTATATTATAAGTAAAATTTTTAACAGGTGTGTAAAACAAGTTGAAAAAGTTGCAAATACACCGTCAAAATAATCGGTCAAATGAAAGCTCCCGAATTACAGTACCACTCACAAACCAATACCGTGGTGGTGAAGGTGTACACAAAGTTAATTATTCCTAGGTCTATCCCAATTAATCAGACCAATATTGAACCGCATCTCCTACTAACAGTATACGATGAAATGAAAAATTTATAAGAATCTGTTAACGATAAAATATATTTAAATTAAGGGTTTCAAATTTTGATGAGGCTAAATTCTTCAAAAAGGTATGCAAAATACTATCCTGAAAAGAATTGATAACCAACTAAGAAAAGGGTATATAATCACTTGCTTCAAATAAAAGATATGGGAACAAGGGTATACAGGTATCAAAAATTGGCCAATCGCCTGCAGCGCTTTGGCAATCGAGAAAATCAACAGTATTTCTAGCCTATTCAAAGAGTACTTGTATGTATACAACAAATACAGTTCAACTTCTTATTATGCTAACTTTAATGAAGGTGGTATATTTTTTTCCTGATATATTTAATAATATACTTTCATTCACTTATTATTTTATTACATTAATTAAAATGATTGTTAATGATGTAGGTGTACATATGCTTACAAACAATAGAAACATTTAAATTATATAAATAACTGTAGGCATATAGCTATGACTATTTATAAAAATTATATGTTATATTTCTTTTAAAAGCTTAATTCAAACATAAATATTTTCATTTTATCTTTCTCGGTGATTTAACAACTTTATTGAATTGTATACATATTGTTTATAGTTCAGTGTTAATAATTCTACAATATATCAAATAAATATACATAATTATAAATATGCACAATATATTAAAATTTGCACAATTATTTAGTTCATTTATTTAAATAAATACTATATTACAGAGTAAAGTCTCTCCCTTTAACAACAGTTATTACATGTTTTTATGTGTAATTTACAGTGAGTGTGTATTGAGTACATATGAGCCAACTACATTGCATCTACTACTGTCAGGCATTTTTATTTTTGGATATTAACAATTTTTAATGTATTTTCCAGTGATGCCGTCAACTGCAAAATGAGTCATATATGAGAATTTGTTGCTGCGTTTCCCATTCGTGACGATCAGAAATAGCTCTCTAACATATTTCTTATGAATATTATCTCGTAAAATTTCAATACAATAATTTATTATGAATATATATATATATATATAATGTATATAAATAACTGAAATAATTAATTAAGACATATTTTGAACTTGACACAATTTAAATGACAAAATCAGATCTACCAAGACTTTCGTTGTGTAGATTATTTATTAAATGTTTAAAGTCAAAAATATTATTTCCTCTTAATATAAATATATAATTTTAACTTTACAAAATAAATAATATGTCAATGTTAAATTTTAATTTTAATTAGGAACACATCAAGGTTTTAACCTTTTTTATAACTTCTACCAAAAATCAAGTTATTTTAAAACTGCTATTAATTGTTAACAAATTACACAGTTGACAGATATTTGTTTACATGCTGAAAAATGTAATTTTAAAAATTATTATTTAATTTTACTAATGTTATTTATACAAAGCAATGTATTTTCAGTAGCATATTAATTCAATTATTATTTTTGTAATAATTAGTAGTATACTTAATAAATTATTTTAAATTGAAAACTATTTCACGGATAATACAGTCAATTAAAACACCTAATCATGGTCAAAATATTCAAGTGTTCAATATTCAATAATTTAACAACATAGCGCGTTATAATATAATATGTAATTTTGTACAATTAAAGCTTGTTTGGTATTGGAACTTTCAATTTCTACAATAGCTATATTATAATATATATTTATTTGTTAGTAATTGTTGAAATACTCAATTTTATTACATTTTTTAATATTCAAAAATTGTAATTAAAAAAAAAATTTAATTACAAAAAAAAATATTGTTACAGTTTGCCATTTTATTACAATTTTATTACACCATTTGTGAAACTACTAAAAAAACAGGTATACTAAAAATCGCTACGATCCAAGATGATTCCTTCCCACTCCGCTTTCCTTTCAGGTTAACAGTTTGCAAAGCTGAAATTCTCAGTGAGTTTTATTCACAACATAAGTGAATGGGTTATCCCGAAAATAAAGGAGCTTATTACACCGTTTTTATTGACTGCTTTCAAGAGAGATCTGCTAACGGCCACTGCTCGCAAATCTAATCATCAATACTTTCAAACTCGGCGAAGAAGTGTCTTCGTTTTACACTTTTTGAAAGAAAGTTCGGGCATCTTGCGCCGCGCCGCTCCGGTCTGCTCCCCGCGTTTAGCCATTCACATGTTCAAAGGAGTTGAGTTGACTTCGGCAGACAAGAATCTAATTATTTGTGGGGAAGGCCCTCCAGTAATGACCTTGGATGACGGCTTCTCACTCTTGTAGTGGTTGTATGTGTTATTTTCTAAAATAATGTCTCCCACACTTCGTAAAATATTGGTATCCAGCAGCAAAGAAGCGAGCTTTTTACCGATTTAGCTCTTTACCTCTGTGGAAAACGATCGAATTCATAATAATAATTATTAGCAGAAATGATTTCGATTAATTTGAGCGGCTTTGTTGTTGATAAATATAATATGTTAGCTGCTATGTGAACTAGTTTTCAAGTATAAAATATCGTTCTCTGAAAAGAAACTAATGAAAAAAAAATTTTGGTTAGTTTTAAAATTCAAAATTTAACTTTTAGTAATGCATAACTCCAAAAAATATGTTTTTTTAACTTTATAAATGTATATAATATGCTACGTGGAAGGATGTATTCATAATTGTCATTTATATTGTATTAATTTTTATTGTAGCTTTTATATATTAAATTTTTAATTCAATTCATTAAAAAATTAATATAGTCTAAATTTGTAATTTTTTAAGGTAATTTTAATATACTTCTTTCTTCTTTTTCTAATATTTTTAAAAAATAAATCCATGCCATTTTTTAAATAATTGCATCTAAATTTTAATGACTAAATCTTAAACTGGATTTTATCATAATATTTTAATTAGTCATCAGTTAAAACAATGACACAAAATTTATCACAACAGTTGACTTTATTTACAATTCATATTTTATATATATATATATGTATTATATATTTATATTCTATATTTTGTTTATATATATATAAGAATATATTCCATTCTACCCTTAATTAAGCTAATTTACAATTATTAACGATGACATCAACTGCGTGAATTTGACATCTAATACTCTCTGGGAAAATGTAAAAACTGAAATTGATGTCATCATGCTTTCCACTAATTTTCTTAATTTTTTTAACTAATAGGTAATAAATTATTTTTTTGAATTTACAAAGATTTAAAAGTTATAAATAATTATATTAAATTTTTTAATCAATTACAATAGTAATTTATTAATGTTCTTTAATTACTTATCTTACATTACTAATAAGAATTAACTTTATTAGAAATAGTAGTACAACATTTTGGTTGAAAAACGACTTTATCAGAATACTTATTGCAATATACCTTAACTATACTTATCGCAATAATTAAAAATGATATAATACCAAACTTCAACATTACAATTGTAATATTATAATATCGTAATATAATTAATTGTGATCACTCGTAAATTCTTTATGGTGTTCCTTTAAAACATAATGATTACAACTTCTTTATTCGAAACTTAATATAGTTTGATTGGAAATTTCTAACTTCGCAAATGCTGATTATTACTTTTACTATTGCCATTACTATTTTTAAATTAAATTTTTTTAAATTTCTCAGCACTCTATCGCAAAACTACCTTTTGTAATTTTTTTAAGTTCTGCAACAGAATGCCTAAAGAAAACAATTTTGACATCTACCTACTTAAAAGGGGGAAAAGGTATCTGCCCAGAATAGAATCAAATCCTGAGAAAGACAAATTGCATAATACGAAATATAACTTTCTATTGATAGTTCCCATCCGTCATCATCACGATCAATGACAAAATGATTTCTTCCCGAGCTGAGAAATCAGACGATTTCGGGATCACTTCCCCGTGAAGAGGGAAATCAGTCGACCATAAAATCATTTATTTCTTCGGCGCCTAGTCTGATCTGTCATTGTAGCTATCTTCTGAATCTCCAAAATAAGTCACATCTTTTGGATAGATAGATAGCTCATTTATTTTGCAAGTCACATCTTACGAACTCCTTATCCTCTTGTAAAATCAAACGATTGTAATTAATATATAAAAAATAATAAGTGTACCGTGCTAAATACGGACTATCAAATATTAAATTTATATATATATATGTGTGTGTGTGTGTGTGCCCTAGTATTTTTTAATTAAAGAAATATTTTAAAATACAATTGCGATCAAATATATAATATATATATTTATAACTATTATTTTCAATCTGCATAATATTTAATAAATAAAACCAAATCTACATTTTCTAAAACCATCAAGGAATAATGTTATATTATTATAATCTCAAAACAAAACTTGCAAATCTTCCAAAACAAAATCATGCAGCAAATATAAAGGTATTTCAATCAAATATATTTGTCATATTGAAATCGATAAGTCAAGGATGTATTATTATTCGCATTTAACTATTAATTAAACTCCACATTAAATAAATATAACAATTGTACATCAATAAATATATATATATATATGTGTTTACGAATAAACGTAGAATGCATACAACCCTCTCCATGGATTCATCTACACATTCACTTTGGAACAGCATATCATATGGATACAAATCTCTTGCTAAATGTAAATATCGACGAAAATAAGATGTTCGTATACTGTTGCTAATTGTTTAACCCACAGAGTTACTTTGTGAACAGCATTTCAGTTTCGTCGAGAACTATGGTCCGTACTAAAACGTTTCCCTAATAGACCGAAAGCGACTAGTTCATCATCGATATGAAGCAAAGATGAACTGGTACGTCTTGTCAAATCAAATCGGGCTGAACAAGAACATTCGATGATTCATGTGTCATACAAAAAGCACGGAATCAATTGCAGCCCTTAACCGAAGAGGTCTGAGGGAGAGGAAAATCACAGATGAGGTCATTGTGACAACGATAGAAATAGTCAGTCTCAATGCTCAAGTCAACGCTGCTGTAGATCAGAAACGACTTGGCCCACCGTTTCAACCACAATTCTCCTCTATCAGATATTTTTATTTCAAGGATTCTCGACGGTCAACTCAAGATCGCGCGTCCAGTTCCATTCGTTTGGAATTCACCGGAGAATAAGAGAAAATGACGATCTTTTAATTTATCTCCTGGCCCGGTGATTATTTTATTATTTTAGATCTAATTAGTTTATTTACTGCTATTTCTTTAACTGAAACTATTTATTTTACGTGGGATTTAGTCCATAACTTTATAGCATTTTATAGCCTTTTTTGATAAAAAAACACATTTCATAAAATTATTTAACATATTATTATTATGTGATTCGATGACATTACTGTATATAATACATTTAAAGTCAGAGAAACAGAAAAAAGTGAGTCAGATAAAGATTGATAACATGTAAGAGAGAAGCGAAAATTATGGAAATAGCTCTATTTTTAAAAGTTTTTTGAAAACACAGAAATATTTTACCGACCTAATGTTATGAGGCAGTTTGTTCCAGGAGTAAAGAAGAGGTCCTAGGACGGAGTAACATAGCGACATAGCAACATCTGTTGAATTATAATGTCAAAATAAATTACTTAAGGGGCTCACTTTAATTAGGTTTCATTAAATTTAATTAGGGCTCACCATTGCCAATCATTTCCAATAGTTTTTTTATCTCGTAATGTATCTGGTTGCTTGTCATTTGCTAAAAACATACATTTACTTCTTTACTACATAAACTTCTCTTTATTAATCTTTAAATTCTTCTCTAAATTCCTGCTAACTTTAATATAACTAGATTTCTTGACCACATTAACTTCAGACATCCAAACATTAAACTCAATTATGAAGTAGAAAAACAAATCAAATACTTTTCATTCAGTCATGATGTCAACACAATGTATTCTTCTGTTTATGTAAAAGACACTAACACCAAACTTCTTCTGAAATATAAATCCAATATAAATCTTCGGGTTATTTTAATTATTTTAAAAGATTTCTAGTTATCGATATAGTTGCAGTTATAGTTATAGCTATCACCTGGAAAAAGGAATTGTTTATTGCTTTCTCAACCGTGCTTAAAGAATATATTCATCCTGGTCTACCTCCATATCTTAAAACTGAACTTTTAACCTGCATATATTATTGAAAAATATATCGATACATATTTTGTGTTAAAATATCCTATCATTTTCCCTCTATAATATAAATTCTGTAGAGACTAAATCTTATTTCAAATTCCCTCCTACGGTTTTAATTTCATTCAACTAAGAAAAAGCATGCAACAATTGCTTAAAAGAACCTTTTCCAATCTTAAAGTTGTCTTCTCCACTATGAAAGTGGGTCAACTTTATTCAAACAAAGATCCTACTCCTAGGTTTCTGAAGTCTCTGGTGATCAACACATTCACCTGACATATATATTGGTCGAACAAAAAGACACCTCAGACAACGGATTATGGAGCACCAACGAACCGGTCCTATACGTGATGGTTGTGATGGTTGTGATGGTTGTGCTTCCAATTCCTTGAATAGTTTTTCTAATTGTTTTACTATAACAAACCTCTCCATGTAAAATATAATGTTCCTTCCCTTAATCTTTTTTTGTCTAAATCCCGTTCTTCTTTTTTTATAAAAGTTTTTTATTTATTTAGTATGACTGTTTTCTCCAATTTAATCTTGTAATTATTCTTCATTATAATTCGATCTATAACTTCGCTTGTTTGTCTGCAATAGTTCATTATGTTTTGTTTACTTTAGCTTTTTGGGAATGGTTCTAGCTTAACCGAAAGATATCAAGGTTCTATAACGATAAGAATGCATAATACCTTTTTTAATTTTATATTTCTCCTAAAACGTTTGTCTTTTAGTTAGAAGTTTAGTTAACTTTTAATATGTATTTTTATATATATTATTATCGATATATAGCTCGCTATAATATATATCTGGAATCCAGTTTTTTTATTAATTAATATTTATTAATTTTTGGTTTAAAACGACAAATATTAAGGCGGAATTATTTTTTCATAATAACTTACTAATTGTGCAGACATAATAATAAAAATAAAATTTATTAATTGCAGTAATACGTTATGTTATGTTATCAATAATTTAATCGTTATAAGTATGTTACTGAATTTATTTTTATTATTATTCTTGTCTGACGTTGCGTAGAAATTTTTTTTAAAGATTTTTAAATTCATTATTCAAAAAATTAATATTTTATACACTTATAGTTATCATTAAGCGACAAACGTAAATGTAATTTTTATATTTACAATAAATAATTAAACTGATTAATTGATCATTTTATGTATTTCCAATATCTCGCGTGGAACTACTTTTTCTCTCATTTAAAAAGGTTAATTATAACATATTTATTAGAAAAACATTTTTTTAACATTAGAACTCTTTTCTATATTGCATTCTTTTGTAGGACGTGATTTGGCATGAGACTTATTTTTAGCAGACTTAATTGTTCAAAATAATTCAGGAGCCGAATTTCCGATAATTAAAATGCTCACTTTATGAGACGATGAATTTTTTGAAGTTTATTTCGGGTTCCGCTTTCTTCGGGTTATTTTAATTATTCTAAAAGATTTCTAGTTATCGATATAGTTGCAGTTATAGTTATAGTCATAGTTATCGAACAGAACTAACTAATAAAAAAACTTATTTTATGAGTGGCAAAAAAATAATGAATAGATACAATATACAATCTATAAGTTACAATATTTTATTTGAAATATGACTTTTTCCAATTCTTAGTAATGATTGTTACAATACAATGTAGTCGATTATTTCAATTTTGTTCTATAATTTTTAGTAAATTGATACATTCTATGTAAATCCTTAACATCACCACAAAAGTAAATAAAAAATAGAAATAAAAAAGAAGAACCAAAAATTATCAAAGCGACTGTAAAATAAGAAACATAATTTCATAATAACATCAGGATGGTTTAAAGGAAAAACCAACATTCATAACTAAACTCCAGAAAGGTCAAACAAAAGGAATGAATTATCGTAATACCACAAATATTATTTATAAAAAATGTTTACAATCCAAACATAGCTTCTACTCTATATGTAAAAACAGGTCTGGAGTAAAAAGATGGCAAGTCAAACCTATGGATTTAAAATAGTTCAATGATTAAATATATTTTTTTTGTCGTCATGTACGCCAACCAAAAATTTGGGAAATAATTATTCATAAACTTTATTTATTTAATTCGAACAAATGTTAAACCGCTGCAAATCCAATTGTGACACTGTTGCATAGACTTTTAGAGATATTGAAATCTGTGCACTATTATAATCAGTAAGAATGGTATAATATGAATAATTTTATAGAGTACAACATATAGTCTCGAAATAAACTTTTTCCAAGGAGGAATGGTTTCTTGACATTTTCAACGTAATAAGTAGACCTACATTTAATACATCTGTATTTCATGTTCTTTAAAGTCAATGTCATCAATAAAACAAATTGGTCAACATGCATGAAAGTTGTAGAAAATTAATTTTATAATATGTTACAGAAAATTAAATATTTATTATTTACAGTAGAAACGACCAAGCAAAAGTATCTTCCTCTGACGTCATCACTTAAAGCCAAAGTTACTCATTGAATTTAAAAAAACCCGGCTATTTTGACGATATTTAATAGTTCAATTTAACGTTTCGAATGTTCAAAGTGTTCAAATGTTTCGAATGTTCAAATGTGGATGCATTATTTACATTTTTTCGCATAAGAAAAAATGTGTCAATACCTTCTTTTCTGCAGTTGCATATTAGAATGTATTTTGATTTAAAATAATTAACTTATTGTTTAATTTAGTATTATTAAATTTAAAATTAATATTTCGAATTTTATAATTTTTAGATATATTGATATTCTTTGGATAAAAATTAAATAATACAATTTTAATTGATTAAAATTGGAAAAGAAGTATGCTTATATAATTATCAATACTTTCCATGAAGTGTAAAATTATATCTAAATAGATATAAAACAATCGAAAATGACTATTAATTTTTGTTATCTTATTAATATTTTTAATATAAATATGCTAAGATATTGATTATAATATAGATATTGAATTGTTATTTAGTTAAACTTAATATCGGACAGAACTATGTTTAAATATATACATTTGTAATACTTTAACAAATTTCATCGAAAACAAAAATGTTCGTCGCTATCCGCCGTTTTCATTATGTTGCAAAGTTTATATCCAAAAATGATTTGTGTGTGTCTTTCTGATCCCACAAATTATTCAATCAATACATTTCTCATTAAGTTAGAACATCTTCTTCAAAATTAAGAAAGAGCGCAATGATAAATATTTTAGAATCAACTGAAGAACATAATCATCTACTCAAAATATCGGAATTTTGTAATATTGATTTGATGTGATATGTATGTGCTTTGAGTGCTTTTAGTTACGCACCGCACATTGAAAGATGTGGCTTCTCCTTCTTCTTTCTTGACATATCTAAAACTATAGCTATGTATTTCTTGATTACGTGGATGTTTGTAATTTTATAATTCTAGTTAAAATAAACAAATTATATATTTACAGTACTGTGTTCGGATATCTCTATACTTTATGTTTTACTTATCATATATTTACCAAATATGTAAATTATTATTAGTTATATTTAGTTTTGGATCATTAACTAAAATTAACGTTGACTATATTTAATTAAAATATATATATATAATTTTTTTTTTATGTTTAAAATATTTCAAAATATTCTAAGTTTTAGTATTCATTTATTCGTCAAAACTATGGTATGCTAATTAACAATTATTTAGAGACTCGTAGAATATTAAAAATATTATTTTTACAATCATTTGATAAAATAAATATATCATCTAAATATTCTAAACTACTTTTCTCCCTCAGAATATGTTAGTCATAGAAATGTTCTGCACACACCACATTTATACTTTTCTGTTTTATATTAATTTTTATTTACTCATTTTCTTATTTGAACTTTATTTTATTGATACAACAACACTTTCATTTTGTAGTCTAACGTTCAAGTTCAACAAGTTCAACGATTTCTCTTTAATGATTGAATGATGTATTATTTAAAACAATTGTTATTAATTAATTCATGAATATATTTGTTACCTACTCTAAATAGTGACGACGTTCGTGTTTGCTCCTCTTTTATTGTATTCAGAGGTATTTTGGGTAGATATTGTGAGAGCGGCGTGGCGTCATGCTTAGCAATAATTATCTACCGCTTTTGTTCTTACAAAGAATTGTAATAAATAAGAATTATAATGAAAACAACGGTAACCATTAGAAAGTGAACCTTCAAAATGAGCCATTTGTTTCACATAATTAATGGCCACAGTAGGGAACTCACTCTATAGTCGCTCGCTCAGATCTGGTATAGACTTTCAACCAGTGTTCCTTCAGCTCTAGCTACTTATGGGCGAGGGAACTTCTCAAGTATTGCCAATACTTTATTTATATTAACTACACGGGGGCTCCATGGCTTAAGATCTGATAATTGTGTTTATTATTCATCGCTGCCGCCCAATCTTCAGGCTTGCCAATAAATAGTATGATGTTGTTACTGCCTTCGTTAGTGCAACGCTGGAACGGAAGGGAGTTGCTGTCGACTTTGATTACAAAGATAGAGATAAATATTTTAATCAATTGTTTCAAACAGATATTACTATATATTGTCCCAGAAAAACTATATTATAACTTGTTCTTGCTTTTCCAACAGTTAGATTTTAATCATTTTAAATAATATATTATAATTATTTTTAAAAAGTTATATGCTATTTCTATCTATAAACAGAATAATCACAATAAACGTGCTTATAATATTAGATAAGATAATCAAAAGTCATAAAAAATGAATGTTCTTGAAGTGCATATTCAAACTTCTATATATAGTCAAATTCAGTCAAATTGTAAAGGAGTAGTGTGTGTTGTACTGAAAGGTCCTAATCCTCTTTGCCGTCGATTATCTAGTATATTTTTATTTTTTTGGTATTTTTCAAAAATTAATAATTTATTATGTATAAATGATATTTTTACTTTTAGTGTTATAATATTGTAATATGTGTGCACTTGTAAATCTTAGACCGCATACTTAGCCAGAGCACAAACATAAAATTATGTACAAAATTGCTAAACGTTATCTATATGTATAGTATGTCAATTTCTATGTTAAATAAATAGCTATTCAATTAACATATTTTATTACGAATTATGTGTTTAAAAGGGCAACATAATATAACAATATAGCAACAAACTAATTTAGGTTTCTTTTTTCTCAAAATGATATATTCAGAATTCCACAATTGCGTAATCCACAATTGAATTTATTAAATGGCTGATCCTTAAGAATTTACTTTTTAAAATCGAACATATATTTGAAGTGAAACAGATTCCATTTAAATATATATATATACATTTTATATGTGTAAATCAGTCAAATATATCTGCCAAAGGACATCTATGGAAGATATTGTTCCGTTAGTTTCTATAATGAGGCTGAATTCTTCTTTATTTTGCCGATGGCCTGTCACATCCGCTCCTCACAGAAGGTTACCATGCATAAAATGGTCAATGTAATCCATATCATCAAATAGATACCTTTCTACTTCAAGCAGAGGTTACGTCGGAAAATGATGAGGAATATGGTTGTGACTTGAATCCGGATGAAAAGCCGTAGAAAAACAGGAAGAAAAACAGGAGGGAATTTAACCTCTTTTTCAAGGTCGTCAAAGCAAAATAAGTTTAGATAAACAATCTAAATATTATTGAAGGACGTTTAATGTTCAAGATATTTAAGATAAACAATTAATGGAATTTTAGAAGGTCGATGAAAATGTTTCATATATACGTATGTATACATTTAAAATAATCTTCAAATATATAAATAATAAGGATCAAAACTAATTGTTTTTAAAGATTCATCTTTTTCAAGAATTATCGTATTAATTTAGTATTTTATATTTAGTGGATATTAATGATACATATATTACAAAACAAGAAATGAACAGTAAATTATAGTTAAAAAGTTAAGCTTACACTTATTACAATTAATTTTAACATTGTATAATAATTTGTTTAACATTTTACGTACTTTAAATTGCCATTGTTTGCTTATGTTAGCTACTCTTTTTATTGTCGACCTTCGAGAATAGATTTTTACTCCTTCGGATTTAAGTCACAACCGACTAAACACATCAGAAAATGTAAAAGGGATCTCTGAGGTTACAGTTAGGAGAAGACCAGGGAGGTTGTTCACAGTGGGTGACGTTCTTTGAATCAAAATATTCGGTTGTTTTACAAAAAATGTACGAAAAAAGCAGTGTCACGAATTACAGTGTCTAAACGTATCATGGCTAGCGTATGTTAAATATAGATGTTTAACCATTTGCTTGAAGCATGTATTGAAGCACATAGCAAGAAAATTTAAAAAAATATATTATTTGTTGAGAACTTATTGCGTAATCAGCTTAGGACATCATAGTTGAGAAAATGAGAAATAGTTGCGTACTCAACTTAGGTATATCATAGATGCGAAAGTTAAAATAATTTATGTTGAAAAATTATTGCTTAATCAATTCAGGCACATCATAGATAGACCAAGCTAATTAAAATGTTATGACTACTAATAATTAGTAACCTAATAATTTAGTGAGTATAACATAGTTTTATATATTATTAAAATTATTATTACGCTAAAAAATTATGTAACTATGTATTTATGCTTTGAATAAATTACTTGTAAAATAAATTATCTCATATTAATCTAAAATTATCTAAAATTTTACTGGGGTTGCAATTAATTTTTTTTTTAATTTAATTACTGTAGATGAAATTGTCAGCGTCACAATGGAACGCTGCCATATTTCGAAACAGTTAAATTGAGTGTTTAAAGTCTACCGATTTATTATGGTAAAGAAACTCATTTCAATGCATTCTTTTTGTGATAAATATATTAGTAATTTTTATAATCCGGTATAAAAAAGAAAAGGGCATATCTTTTGGATCAGCTATATTAAAATAAATGTGTACGCAATTACTAGATTTATCACTTGATATCTTCTACCCTTGAATAAACCTATATATTCATATTAAGGTTATTTAATATTAAAGATATAGATTAAGCATAATTCTAAACCTTTAATACACAATATAAATGACTAATATAGATTAAATATGCATTTTATACTTAATATGTAATGTTAACTATAATATAGGTTCGTGTAATCTGCATCAATAACTAGATTATTATAATAATTATAATAACTAGATATAAATAATTAATTAATAATAATAAACTGCCGTTGAGGGTTCAAAGTCCCCATCAATGTTTAATCAATTATTTTTTTTTTATTATAAATATTATTTGTTACACGTGTTCTTATTCTTTATGATCCGGTCTGCCCCCAGTTGTTATTCTTATGCTTTTTAGATTGCTCAGGTTTACCATCTTATCACTCCAGGCCTGTCTTACACAGAGTACAAGCAAGCTATGTTTGGATTGTAAAACATTTTATAAATTATTTTTTGTGGTTTGACGATAACTCATTACTTCTGTTTGACCTTTCTGGAGGTTAGTGATGAATCTTGCTTTTTTTATTAAATAATCTTGATTGAAATAAAAAATATTGTTTGTTATTTATTAGACGCTTTGATAATTTCTGGTCATTTTGTATTTTTTATTTGCTTTGTGGTGTTGTTGAAGAATGGAATATAATAAAGTTATCGATCATTTACTATAATAATTATAATTATTATATTATAAAAAGTACATAAATAAATAATAATTTATTATTAATAAAAAATGTAAGTGTGTTTTATTATGACACGATATATTACTGAAAAGTCTATTCGATTACAGACAAACGTTGGCATCCAATAAAAGCGTAAAAGCTCGTTACTACGAAAATAGTAGTTTAGGTCAAACAACATATTATTCACTGTTGTGCATAATATAGTATATAAACCGTAATATAGAAATGCGCGCAAACAAAAGAAATACAATTGATTTTTATATAACCCATATTTCATAATGTGTGTTCACATGTTGCTCTTGTTTAAAGAAGTTTTTGCTATTTGACATTCATTCTTTTCATAAATTTTTCAAACAGATTTTAGTACATTTCTAAAGAATTTTTAACTTATTTGTTTAATGCTGTGTCTCCACAGAATCAATAAGAATATTAGAACTTCTTTTTAAAGATCAAATTTCTGGAGCATGTAGATATGAAATGTGATTCAATATTATATAAAATTTCAACACACATTTTAATTATAAATCGTTTATATAAAAGACATGTTTTGATAATGGTAACGATTAAATTTCAATTTAATTTATCTTCTATTTAGCTTCTGTAATTACAAATTATAATAGCAAATACTAAATTATTGAATATATAATTATTTAGTTATTTTTATATATATATATAAAGCGCATTTTCTAAAAACAGCATTTAAATATTTTTTTCTGTATTATTAAGCAGAAAATATTTCGCTCCATTTATTGAACATTTTTTATATAAATAAATTGTTATTTCTTAATAATTAAAAATTGAAAGATCACATTCCAATCCATTTCATTCTTCAACACGAAATAAGAAAGAACCAAAAATTATCAAAGAGTCTGCCAAATAAGAAGTAAAATTCACAGTTGCATTGAGAAATTGTTGTGAATAAAATATAACAACATAAATTGCCAAACTTTTCATATATATAAATAAATGCTGATATCATAATATAATAAAATTCAACGCGAACAAAATATCCTAGGTGCAACTGCATATGTTCGGAATGAATAGTATCTATACTCGCTGGTGTTCGGAATGAATAGTATCTATACTCACTGGTGTTCGGAATGAATAGTATCTATACTCGTTGGTGTTCAGAATGAATAATATCTATGCGCTGGTGTTCAGAATGAATAGTATCCGTGCACTGATGTTCAGAATAAATAGTATCTATGCTCGCTGATGTTCAGAATGAATAGTATCTATGCTCGCTGATGTTCAGAATGAATAGTATCTATACTCGCTGATGTTCAGAATGAATAGTATCTATGCTCGCTGGTGTTCAGAATGAATAGTATCTATGCTCGCTGATGTTCAGAATGAATAGTATCTATGCTCGCTGATGTTCAGAATGAACAGTATCTATGCTCGCTGCTGTTCAAAATAAATAGTATCTATGCTCGCTGGTGTTCAGAATGAATAGTATCTATGCTCGCTGATGTTTAGAATGAATAGTATCTATGCTCGCTGGTGTTCAGAATGAATAGTATCTATGCTCGCTGTTGTTCAGAATGAATAGTATATATGCTCGCTGTTGTTCAGAATGAATAGTATCTATGCTCGCTGTTGTTCGGAATGAATAGTATCTATGCTTGCTGTTGTTCAGAATGAATAGTATCTATGTTCGCTGTTGTTCAAAATGAATAGTATCTATGCCCGCTGTTGTTCAGAATGAATAGTATCTATGCCCGCTGTTGTTCAGAATGACTAGTATCTAGTATCTATGCTCGCTGTTGTTCAGAATGACTAGTATCTATGCTCGCTGATGTTCAAAATGAACAGTATCTATGCTCGCTGTTGTTCAGAATGAATAGTATCTATGCTCGCTGATATTCAGAATAAATAGTATCTATGATGTTCAGAATGAATAGTATCTATGTTCGCTGATGTTCAGAATGAATAGTATCTATGCTAGCTGATGTTCAGAATGAATAGTATCTATGCACTGATGTTCAGAATGAATAGTATCTATGCTCGCTGTTGTTCAG
>JAUZND010040000.1:0-75776 GCA_034780555.1 Coelogynopora nodosa
AAATTTTAGTATGCTCAAATAAATCTGAAGTTGATCAAAATTAATGCTTCCTGTTGGTATGAAAATTTCCGGAAATGATAAATAATTTGTAAATTGTATGCAATTAATTACTGCATGCCTAAATAATGACTTGCTGGCGCCACGCCCTCGGCAGAGCTAGATACTGTTTGTGCGCAGTACAAACAGTCCATCTAGTTATATTATATTTTTTAAAGTATTTAGTACTCAAGAAAAATGTACCCTTAAATGGCTCAATATAAACGTAAACACCTTCTTACAATATGATAAAGAATTTAAAGAACATCTTTTAAGCAGTACGAAATTTCTTGGGTCAACTCCCGATTCTTGTTCTCTTGAAGGGTTAAAATATTTAATAAAGTCTGTTACTCCAAATTCTAAAGACATTTTTACTTTTATATGTGAATATTTTGAGAATACGGAAGATTTAGAAGAGGGGTTAAATTATGATGTATTGTACAGAAAATGCAGGGAACAATTTCTGGCCAGTTCACTTGTTAATTTAAAGGCTCATTTGAACGAATTTATAGACCACAATCTCATCAAAGTTAAAACGGTAAAATTATAAAATTAATTTATAAATTATAATGTTCTAGACTGAAAGTGGGGAGTGTGTCATGCTGATTTGCCACAAAAAGATTATTAAGGACTACCTTGTTTGGATCAAAACTATCTAACCATAGTAATCAATAAAGATATTTTTGTTTTATTTATAATTACAATTTTGAATTTCAAAAGTATTTAAAATGTTTGGCAGTAATCTAAACTCGTCTTTTGGTACTGCGGCTACAAAACCGTCAATTTTCGGTAACTCTAGTGCAACAACTGGCTTATTTTCCACTCCTTCTACGACTACTGGAATTTTTGGGAATAATACAACTACCTCACCTTTTGGATCTAGTTCAGCTAAAAAAGACACGAGTGGCTCGATATTTTCCAGTACTGGAGGCATTTTCGGTAGTAATACTACAGCGGCCACAAAATCTAGCCTATTTACGTCAAATTTAAACTCTGCTTTTGGAGCAGCTTCTACAACAACAAAGGGCGCCTTTGGAGCTTCGAAACCACTTGATTTTTCCACAAAGAGTGTTTTTGGATCAACAACGACGAATGACGTCACTTTACAAGCTGAAAAGTTAAAGAGTCATATTTATGACGTTTTGATAAATAAGATAGTTTTTAAAGACTGGAGAGATGATATAATTGTGAGATTCAACCAGCTACAAGCCGCGATAGGATGGGGGAAATTGTATTATGATAATCAGATGAATTCTGTACACGTGCTGCCAAATAACGAGTTTTGTCGTTTGAAAGGGGTTGGATATTGTGCCATTCCTAAAGTAAATATGGATAACAGACTAGTATGCCTTATTGTGGAGCAACCAAAGGATAAATGTATTGAAATAAAGAATACTTTTATGGACAGGTTGAATCAAGTTTTTCAAGGAATTATGGCGACAATCGATGTGAAAATGGCATGGATTGAAAAAGTTTCCGATACAAAGTAATTAATATTTTAATTATGTACATTTATTTTTCTAGATCCGAAATAGTAATATATGGTCAAATATTCGATGTTAACAAACAGATAAAGAAATTGACAAACCAAAGTCTCATGGAGATTATCAATCAACCATCTGTCAACAATTGTCTTAAATCAGAGTTGTCCATTTCCAACGTGTATGTTCGACAAAACTTTGATGTAAATTCATACCTAGAAACACCTGTAATGAGTATTGATCCTAGAGTGTGGAAGCAATGGATAGAAAGGAATCCCTGTCCAGAGAAACTTATCCCAGTAGCTTATTGTGGTATTGATGGCATCGAAAAGAGGGTTGTTGTTCAAAAGGAAAATACTGACAAATTTGACCAATCCTTGACCGTTTATATCTTGAGACGTTTTATAATTATAATTTAGATTATACGTGAAAAAATTGCAAAATCAAGAATCAGAATGAATAATATCAAATCAGCTTTAGACAACCAGAGGTCCATAACAAATAACCTCAGTACCAAACTACTCCAAGTAAGTTGTAAGTTTTATGTGCATTTTAAAAGAGGTATTCCATATGTTAAACAAGAGGATGAAATGTACAGAAATCTTACAACTTTGTTCAAATCTTTAAACGATTCAAATTCGCTAATTGTAATACTAAATAATTTAATTTTAAAAAAATTATTAAACAGGAGAAATTGGCGTACGTTAAAGGTTTGTTTAACAGAATTAAAAAACCCTCCCAATCGATAGTTGAAACAGGAAATAATGAAAACTGGACGAAATCTTCTGACCAAATTAACATTGTATTGGGGGTAATTTTTATATATAAAAAATGTAATCAATTGATTATTTTAGTTTTTAAAAAATCAACAGGATTGTACCACCTCTCTTGTGAAAAGATTGGCTGATGTAAATAAAACTATATCGTCGATAGCCACTTTATTGTAATTAAAATTTATTCTTTAATATTATTTTCTATAAATAAATTTCTAATTTCTTGAGGATTATACTTTACCTTTTCATTGAAAAAAGGCCATAAAATCAAAATACAGACGTTGAAACAAGTTTCTACTCCAATAACTAATTGAGCGCCTTTTAGATTTATCGAAACGATTCCTAAAAGACTTTGTAGTTTAGTATATACGGTGTCAATGGCATCTTCCTTTATAAATTTATCATTGTTTCTTCTCTTAAAAGTTATGGAGAAATCTGAATATTTTTCAAGCATTTTTGGAGTAATTGTAGTATTAATCATATCATCAAACTTTTCATTAGAGCTATAACAAACATTGACAACAGGAGATATCCTTAAAATATTTTTACCGAAAACGCATCCATTTGAAATCATTCTTTCGATTAATTCGATGCATATTTGAACAATATCTGTATTTATTTCCTGGGGTTTCGCGAAAAAAATTAGATTCTTCAATCTAGTTTCATATTCTGTCCATGTGGGTCCATCAAACATGGCACTTTTTTTAGATTCTTTTTGGATCATTAGAGGTGTAATTATAGAAATGGAATTATGATTATTGGAAAGGTTCTATATTATTAAAATATATATATATATATATATTTCTTCGAGTTTTAAAAATTACGTCATTTATATCATTCAGTATAGAAATTGCTTCCAAGTAAGCTTGAGAACGAAAATTTGTGCACGTCATAATGATGCCTTCGACATTCTTGCTCGATCCCAATAAATCGGACATTAATGATGTACCATATTTTGATCTTTTTTTTGATTTAAAATAACGCCCTTTTCCAGACATGTTGTAAGTTTACGTGATTCAAATTGTTATGAGGAATTACAATTGAAGGTAACGTTTATTTAAAAGGTAACCAGAGTTACAAAACATTTTAAATTTTTTCCATTTTCTTAATGAAGCAGACTTGTAATTATCTAATTTCTAGACAAAAGTGGTATTGGGCCATTATTCGCCAATTGGAAAAGTACATTTTTTAAAGAATTATATTTAAACTTTTATTTTTAGAGGAGCAAATAGCCAGTTTTTTTATAATCCCATAACGGATGAAATGGCGCCAATGTATTCTTCGATTGTGAATAATCCAATTTGCATTAGTGATATTCAAAAAAAAATTCCATTTTATAAAAATGTATACGAACTAAAATCTGATTTCGATCTCATAATTTCAAACTGTAAATTTTACAATGGCAGCGATACTATATTTTTCAATGCGTGTTTAAATTTTGAAAATGAAATTGAGCACTATTTTTCAAATGTAATTTTAATTGTAAAATTTAAATAAGTGCATAAATAGGATGGATTAAATGAAATTAAAAACTCGCTGGTTGATTTGGAAGAACCTCAAGAAATTGGTCTATTTTTTGATCCAGTTTCCAGCAAAGGCTCAGGAATTGAGGATGAAGAGTCTACAACGAAACAGAATATTGAAGCTGCCTGTGTTGCTTCGGAAAAATTGAAAAATAAATGCAGTTTAATAAATGTAAAATTTATCTAATTAATAATAATTTAAATCAATAGACTGTTTTTATGCGTAAATCGAAAGATGGATCTACTTCGTTGAACTTGATAAATCCTGATACATTTGGCTGTAATTAATTGTAATTATTTTTTTATATATTTTATATTATAGCTTATGAATCTTCCGTAGTGATCGAATCTAAAGATGCTGCTGTAATTTCAAAGAAACTCAACAAAAAACGATCAACTATCTCCTCGTTCAAAGAAAACGTGAATAATATAGTTAAACCTCCTAAAACATTGAATTATGCATCTTTTGAGTCTTACGCTCCTTGTTTTGACTCTACATTTTCAAATAATGGAGCTTTGGAGTGCAAAGATATTTTATTAATTTTAAATGGAAGAAAAAGGACTATTAAAGACAGGTTTTATAGTAATTGTATATAGTAACTGAATTTGTAGAGTAAAGCATCTTAAAGATAGTGTACCGTCAAAATTCAACAAAGAATTGAATCATGCAATTGAAAATATACATAAAACTGACGAAAATGGCATTCTAAATAACGCTGAAACTGTAGAAAAAAACATCAACCAAGAAAATGACACAAAACAGAATGGAATAGTTAAATTAAACGACACAATAGAAAATTGTACAATGACTTTTGAGGAGAAGTTGAGCCACACTCTCAAGATGATTCAAAGGTTGGAACAATTACAAAATGAAAGAACTTCAAAAAAGCCGGAAAATGGTAATTATGAATCTACAGCTATCCGACCCAACGAAGAAGAGATAATCTTATCGAATGAATTGCGCAGAGAGTTTTCAATCTTGCTGGGAAAGGTAGTTTTTAAAATTGAATATTTATCTACAATATTTTGTCATAGGTTGAACCAAGAGATTTAGTCAATACATCATCTCTTCACCATCTCATGGGAATAAAACAGATTGAAAATCCACCAGAAACTACAATATTACCCCTTGAAAATGCTTCAAACAATGTGTAAGATTGCAAATAATATTTGTACATTTTAAATTAAAATTTTTAATTTAATTTAAATTATATAAATTTGTGGTCTTGTTTGTTTCAAAACTGGTATGCTTTTTCTCACTTGCACGATATTTTCGAAATCTTAAATATAAAAATTATTTTTAAAATGGCAAAATTTTACCTATATCCGCTGATATTACAGACTCTTTTATGTCAGCATCCTGCAGTACAGTTCCCCTATTTTAACATGTTATTTTTGTAACTCGTATTATTATACCAAGGATCTATAATGCTACTGTGTGCATAAGAAACGTAATTTGAAGTTTCGTCCCTTGCTGGTGCGGCTGTAACGACGTACATTTGATTATCTACAGCTCTCGCTCTTTGAAGTAGCTTCCAGTGTAAATTACCAGTGGTAAGATTGAAAGCCCCTGGAAAAATAAGCATATCGCACCCTAAAAAATAATTATTATCCCACACAAAATGCTCAATTGCCCATTTTATTATAAGATGTGGAAAATAGAGGAAATCGCATATCGTAACATATTCCCAATCCGATTTTGAAATTATCTGAAAAATATATAAATATTTATAAACTAAAATAAAATATAATCGTACTGTACTCTGAACCCATTGAAAAAGACACGAGCTTGTCACCGGCTGTAAGCTATATTTTAATGAAAGTAGTGAAAATTTTATTTAAATTCTTTTCATTACCACTTTTGATTCCTGAAATGTTATTTTACCTGGAATATCGATATCAAAAAGGTGTACCTTTTATTTAGTATAATATATTATCACGTATGTTTATAATTTAAATACTTTTCTGAATTTGCACAAAAACTTCCCATTTGGATCAAATACTGTACAGCTGTTGTAGTATTTTCCATCTTCCTTTTCAGGAATTGACCCTTCCGTAATACACATTATAATGTATCTTAGGATAATTTATTTACCTGCTACGAGATAAATTGAATTGTGCTTTGCCATATTTGAAAAATGAGTGGTCGTCGTTCCGGGAATAGATTCTGCGTATTTTTTAAAGTAGGAAACTCCATAAGGAGAAGTGCAACACTCCTATATTAAATAATTAATTTTTATACAATTAAAAAAAATACTGGTAAAACGACAAGTTTGGCTCCGGAATCTTTAACAGCTCTAGTTACTAAACGTGAAATATTTTCAAGGTTCTTTTCCACGCAATTTCCAATTGCATTTTGAACAACGGCCAATTTAAATCCTACGTGTAATTAAATACTTTTGTCATTGACCCAAAAATAAACAAAAATGATCACATTCCAGTCTAATTAAATGACCCATATTTTCTAGCTCATTCAGTTACAAAACACATGAATACATCATACCCATCGAGTAATAATCTGTACGTTACCCTCTGATAAACAAGTAAACCTGATTCAAATGAATACATCTCAATGATGAGATTATCACAATCTTGACTAATTATTATTATTATTATTCAAATGTTATCAGACGTACTGAAATATAAGCAGATTTCGTTACAAAATTCACATTATCAAATTAATAACCAGTAAATTGGTAATTGTTTAACTCATTAAAGTAATTTAATCTCAACAAGGCAATTGATTATATAATCAAATTAAATCACAGAATGAATCAAGTCTACTTTTTTATAATACTTTTTTCATTATCAGTTGGCATTAGTGTAGCTCAGAATGACATAACCAATCATTCCCAGAGAAGGATACAGGAACCGGCCAAGCATGTAATTATTGCTTAATAAAATTTATAAAATCAAAATTTTAGAAGGAAATACACACAGATACAATATTTCATTGCAACTTTGATCACAGTAAATGTGACATAGACTTGAATTTTAACTCTACGTCAACCGATGCTTGGGTGTGGTATGAAAAAGTGGAGAGAAACCAGAGGATATCACACGATGACAATTATAAAAGTTGATTATAAATTTAATTATTATTACTTAAAAATATATAAACTTTATAATAAAGCTGAATCGAGCGGAGGATTTTTGTATCACAGTTTGACAACGCATAGATCCACACAGCCTGCTGTAGCCACGTTAAATTTAGACACTTTGCTAGGAGAAGACTTTACTAAATATAAAGAAAAGGAAAATGTAAAGGATTACTACATATTGCTCAATTTCTGGGTTCAAACTCACTACAATGTCAAGTTTAGCGTCGAGATTATCATAATAGACGTTATTTACGAAATTCGTCGAAAAAGTACGTATATTTAAAAATAATGGTAATAAATGAAAACATTAGCTTCCACGACCGACAATTGGACACTAGTGTCTCTAAAACTACCAATGTTTACAGATTCTGTTCGTTTGGTGGCCAATAAACGTGATGATTATTGTTCAATATTTGGAAGTATCGCAGTAGACGACATTACAATCAAAATAAAAAGTATAATAAAATTTATAAATAATAAAAATAAATAATAAAAAATAAAAATAATCAAGGAAAGACCAAAAATAAAAAAGCGTCAATATGCAAAGAACAAGACATTGACCAATATATGCTACAGTATACACACGACATCAACGAATGTCAAAATATTTCAACGAAAGGATGCAAGTAAAATCATTTTTTTTAAAATAACGTATAAAAACTTTTTAAAAAGAAAATGCATCCGAAACATTGGAAAGTCGACAAAAGAAAGAATATTTCGAGATATTTCCGCCTGTAGTCTGCAGATCCAAATAATGTACTATATAAATATAAAAACTGTCGAAAAGAATGTATGTCTCGGATCCAGTAATTAATTTATTAAACATTTTTTATTAAAAACACTTAGTAAACTGTCGTGATACTATGGAACGAATGGAAAACTGCGCTTTTAGTAAAGAAATCGTGGATGATATTAGCACTGAGAATAAAAACTTTACAATGAGCTACATTCAAAAATATTCGAGATTCCAACAAATTCTGCTCAAAATGCTTATAGTGGACATTTGTCATCATAGAACAAAAACAATATTTGCTCAATGTCATTTGAGATTGATGGTTCTCTCGTATAAAAACTTTTGCGAACCAAAAAATACAAATATCGCTACTAATGTTTTACATGCGCTACAAGTAAAAGAGGACAATTGCAATTATAATCGTAATTTAACATTTTAAATCTTATCATTTTATATTATAAAGATTGCAACAACCTATATAATCACAGAAAGGATTTGTTGATAAAACGTAACATTTACTGGCAGCATACATGCATTAATAATGAAAATAAAATACTTGGAACTATACAAAAGATTGTAAATATGGGAGAACATGAACCGCATCACGAGTTTTACAAAGCTTTCAATTTATGCCAGTAAGTTTTATTTTTTATAATAATATAATTTCTTTTAAAAAGATCTCTGCACCAATACGGAAAGTGTCAAGAAGCGATAGTTAACGACACTAGTTGTACCAATATTATCCTAATCGATATAATCAATTCTAAGCGTTTATTTTATAAACAAGCAGTTTCGAAATGCAGCCTTTTTGGATTAACTTCAAATGGGAATAAAAATTCTCCTTATTTAGACATGTACGTGGCTATATTCGTGGCACAATTTCTTATTATATTAAGTATATAATATTAATTAAAAAAGTACCTTTCACTATTTTTTCCATAATGGTTTATGTTTATGTATAAAATTATAAATTATAAAAGATGAAATACAATCTAAACAGACACAAACTTGAGTGTATAAACCTCCTAGGATATAAATTTTAATTTTAAATGTTCAAATAATAAAAATACTCGGAATATCCCTCGAAACAAACAATTTATAATTAATTTCATAATAAAGCAACTCTTTGTGTAACGGTTTTTACACAATTTTTTTAAAATGCAACAATATTGTCATTACGTCAGTACCGAAAAGTTGGAAAAAATTTTTAAAATGCTGGATGTAAAAAATGAAAAGATTCTAAACGTTTATCAAATAAAAGTTATTTTAAAAACATTTTAATTAAAATATTAAAAATATATTTATATATTTTATTTAGATTGCTTTAAAATATATTGGAATTAACACGACATATACAGAATTTTTTGAAAAACTCAAAAATATAAATGCTCCACAAATAAAAAATGGAAATGATTGTTTACAGTCTAAAGAATTAAAATTAAAATTCGATGAATCTCTAACTTATGATTTTTCAACATTTAAATCCCTTGTAAACATGTACACTAATGCACCTAGTCAAGAAATATATTACGATAATCTATTTAAACTGTTTGATGTGGAAAAAACTGGTTATATAACTCTTCAAAATCTAAAATGCATATTAAAGTATTTAATTTTATATTACAGTAACAAAGAAGCAGAAAATTCCCCCAATTTAATTCAATATAAAAATCAAAAAATTCGCATATAAAAATTACTTAAAAAATTTTTTTAAAATATGGGCTAAAACAACCCTTTTTAAAATCAGGAGATACTTCAGACGCTATTGATATATAAGTTTTTTTAAACATATAATTTTAGGATGATTAAGGAGAAAATTAAGGATAGCGACCTCATAGACATGTTGCAATATACTAGCAAAACAAAAAGTGGATTCAGTTTATTTTTTTATTTATTAAAATTAAATATTATTTTCAAAAATTATATTTAGTTAACCTTGAAGAATTTTGCAATCTCATGAAATGTCTTTCTAACTTTACTTGAAAGTTATATAAAATTATTTAAAATTTGTCTTTCGGTTGTTTCAAAATTGTTTGTCCACAATAGAGTGATTTTAATTTAATTTAATAATTATCTTTGAAAATTAACGTTAAATTTTTCTTTTGATTTATTGCATCAACAATTATTTTAATGACAATTATTTCTCCATCATTTTACAATATCTTGGTTGCTTTTTAATAAGTTTTTATATACGGTAAAATAAATTTTATTTTTAATTTTTTCCCCAAAAATATATCATTATTAAATTCTATACACACGCGTAATGATTTTAAAATGCATTCGAATGCAAATATCAGGATTTACATTCTATAATTTAAATTTTAAAATCAACACATTGGATTTTCAAATATACAGAGCTTGTGCTAACAAAATATTTATTTATTTATTTTAAAACTTTACAGAAAAAGATGCACTTTGGATTTATAAATTTTATAAAATATAATCATGTTCAACGAGAAACTTACTACACCTATACAAGTCTGTTTCTTTTTCAAAAATATCAATTACTACATTTAAACTATTTTAAAGGTAATTTTTTCGTTTTTTAATAATTGATTTATTATCAAAAATATTTAAAAAAGTTTTCTTAATGAAAAATAAACTATAAATTAGTTATTTTTTCTTGTGTAGTTTTTACTCAAATTATAATTATTAGCATTGTAAATTAAGCCAAGGTATTGCTATTTACAACATTAGTGGTGCGTATTAAAGTAAACGGACCGTATATTTATTGGTCAAGAAAAATGTATATGAGGGCAACATAATTTTTTTTAACGCGTAACGAAGAATAAAAATATTGGTTTATGAAAGAAGCATTGTTAGTTTTACATGCACTAGTATTTAATACGTGTTGGTAAAATAAAATATATATATTATGCACTTACTAGTATTATAAATGAAGGAGATTATATATACGTGGCTGCAGAAAAAACGGACACTAATAAAAACAAATACAAAAAAACTCGTGAGCAACATAATAATATGACAAAAACATAAAATAAATTTATACACATTGAAAACTTGATAGAATTAGAGGAGATAGGTAGCTAACATTTATTGTCAGTAATTTAATTTAAATTTAAAATTAAACTTGTAATAATACCAATCTTCACAGTATGCTGCTTAACTTAATTAAAATTTACACGCACGATTTAATTGGTTAAATTTTCAAAATAAATAATATCAGTGTTGCCTAAATTCAACTTAAATTACGCTTACGTGATCACATTTATTCAAATTCTGTCATTATTTATGGGAATTATTTTACTGGTTCAAGTTTCAAATTTAAATACTAGACTAAAATCCAATAATTAAAATTTCAAAATATATTGTGTTATTTCATATTGTTGACAATTCTTACTGGCCAATTTAATCGATAATTGTGTTATTATTCCAACTTTATCCCCCACTCCCGACTCTTAAAAGTAGATGGTAGATAAAAGTATACAATTCCCAGGGAATTTAAAAATATTAAAATGACCAATGAGCAAACACTGTTTAGTAAACAGTACGATTTAATGATTCTGCATTAAATTTATCCAATATATTGTCCACTAAAATGAATATCATACAAACGGTCAACAAATTTTAATTCATTTATGTATGTAGAGATTGTGCACAACAGATAAACCAGCCACTACAGATTTAAATTTTAATTAAATTTTACTTGCTAGGGCATAAATAATATATGTACTATTGACCAGGTATTGACAATATAAATAAAAAGGGGATACCATCTCGTATGTATTATTATACTTTTGCAAATTTTGGCTTGTAATAAATAATGCATTGGACATTGCTAAAAATCCAAGCTCAATAGTGTTAAACTTGATAGCATTTTATTTTATTTACAGGTAGGTAGAAAATAATACGCTGCTATACAATACCCAATATTATTTGTGTATTTGAGTCATTATTTTAAATATTAATTACACATCAACCAATTGTATATTTACGCGACGTATTTTGTTCAAATCTAATATCGTTTTTTTATTTTAACGTTAACATTTGACAACTTTTTTTACAATCATTTGACTTGGAAATAGGTAATATTCATTGTAGATTTTTTTAAAAATAAGTTTGTAATTACAAATTATGCTAATTTGATATTTTAAATTAAGAAAATATCAATTTTATAAATTTTTAAAATAATGTAAATTAAAAAAAAATTTTGACTAAAATGTAAGAAAATTGACTTGACAATTTAACCACCTAATTAATAACCTCTTTATTTGTCTACAATTATACATTTTATTCATGACGCTATTTTATTGTCCGAGTTTTCTATTAAAATATTTTCAAATTTTTTTCAAGTACTTTTTTTTGTTTAAATGAGCACATGACCGAGAATTCATTTTTCCTCATAATAAAAAATAAAACAAACACGTAATTAAGATTTTTTCGTGATATTAACGTAAAATAATTTCTTGTGTATTAGTTTTTTTATCAACTTTGATACTTTAACAACTTTACTGTAGAATAATCCTACAATTACAATGGACTACAATTCAAACACAGAAAAAACCCCCCTCACACTTACAGGATTATCAACCAATCAAAATGGAGAAAAGAAAATTGACGAAACTCCAACTGCGGATTCTGAAATAATCCAAAGTTCGCAATTTGATCAAGACGTTATCGAGAAGCCGATTGTTACTGAAAATGGAAATGGAGAGAATGTGCCTATTCTCCAAAAAGAACTAGATGTGGCTCCATTAGATTTATCAAAAAGTTCTAAAAAAGTCAATAAAGAGATTGAAAAAAAGAGCTCTCAAGCTCATAATGGGAAAAAACCAAACAAGAGGAAAACAAATAAAACTGCTGTCGCTCAAAAACGGAAAAATAATGGTATCAACTCAAAGGGTAAATCTTTGTTTCCTCAAATTTCTCTAACAAATGGTAAAAGAAGTCTACCTAGCACCAACAGCACAAAGTCCACAATTTCCTCCAATGGTTGTAGTAGTTCTTCGTATAAGAACAAACGAAAGAAGAATAATCCCATGCGAATTGCTCCCGACTCGGAGAATGAAGATGATATGGTTGGAACCAGTCAAGAACCGAAATTTGTACAAAGTACAAAATATTTCGCTCCAAATCCGTTATTTGCTACGCCCGTTCTTCAGCCTCTATCTGGTCAAGATAATTTACCAGTCAATCTTATTGCTCAGCTGTCAAATTCGCCGCCACAGTCTCAAATGCAAATCAGCATAAAAGACCAACAGCAGATAATGATAATGCGCTATATGAAAAGTATCGCTAGTTCAAATGTGGCTCAATCTAGTGGAACTGGAGATGACAGCAACAACAAGCTAAATAGATTACCTACTGGGCCTGTTTCAAAAGATAAAGACGAAGAGACTAATCCTGAGGAACAAAAGCCGACTAATGGTGGTAAATTTACAATTTTTTGAATTTTATACAATATTTATAGCTAAAGATGGAAACTTTACAATCGGACAGCCTCCTAAAAAGAAGAAGAAGCCTACTCGACCTCCAAAAAATCCATTGCCAGTGGATCCAACAATAACATTTGGGTTTGACGACAGGAATTATTTAACAATCAGGGAATTTATGGTATGGTCAAAGGATGAAATAATGGAACACTATTCGGAATATAACGCCGATATTTATCTCGGAATTCGACGACTCCTCAATGCCAACAAGGCTTTGGTGAATCCAGTAAATGTCAAGCAAACAGTACGCCACAAACCGTACATTTGTAAACCATGTCAGAAGAACTTTTTGGATACTCAATTTACCGACAAGGTTGGTTTTTTTTACAATATAAATTATATATTCAATCTAGTTGGAGTTTTGGTCACACTTGATGTATAAGCACATGGAAAGGAATAAGATAATTTATTGTCCTTTTTGCCCTTTTGTGTCTAATCTGAAACACCATATGGATTTTCGTAATAATTTTTAATTTTTAATTATCATTGTATCTAGATTTGAAAAACCACTATGGCTTTAAGGGTTATCACTGCCCAGAGTGTCTTTACGTTTGTAATAATGCTGGTATGCTCAACTCTCATTTATCGTCGCACAATATAAAATGTGATGCTTGTATCGCTGCCAATATCGAATGCCCTCATTTCGTCAGGTACATAATAATTTCACAAAAAATTATTAGAAAGGTATTCTATGATCCGGATGAAGTAAAGAAAACAAGGACGATTACGATAACAGAAACAGAAATGGAAAACACTGATACAGAGACCAACATGGAACAAGTAACTGTGGAACAGACTGAAACTTTGAGTAGTAGTTCCAACCAATTGTCGCAAATGATTACTTTGATGGAACGGACATCTCAATTGTGTGCTCAACAAAATTTGTGTGGTCCCTTAACTAGTACGACTGTGGAAACAATCACACAAGAAGAAAAAATAGTAAAGTCTCCAACAGACTCTGAACCCGCTGTCGTGAATGAAACACAAGTAATTGTAAAGGACGAGACTATCGATAGTAACACAAGACAAAGTTCCGAAAATGATACTGCTGTTACTTCAACTTCTACTACGGAAATGACAGCAGAATTGGAGAATAAAGACGAAGAAGATTTGTCATGTGATAACACTACTAATGAAAATATTGACCCTATCTGTTAAGTTTAGATATATTTATAAATAAATTATATTTTTAAAATGATATGTATAAAAAATATGTAATTAATTTTTACAATACCATATTACTCAACGCTCTTGTAAATGATTCGAATCTCATTCACCAAATCTGATACTAAATAACTCACAACAGAATCGGTAATGTTTGATATTATTTCATTCTTTTCGCCGTTAAATTCCATCCAAAATTTTGAATCGTTTGTAAATAATTTTGTAACAATTGCATCCACTCTTGAAATGTTATGCCGAACAAATTTTCTTTTCATAGTCTTTTTATTTCTATAAGAATACCCCAATTGTCTTTCAGAGTCTGTTAATCTAAGTGACGTCAAAACAAGTCCTCTGATGCGGTTCTTCAGAGCAGTTCGAGATCCTTTTTTATTATAATTGAACCTCACATATTCCTTATCAAAATTAGAAATTATGAGATCTATAATAAGCATTTTATACGACATTAAATTTTCATCTTCGTAATCATTGTCTTGATGAAGATCCCATTTATTGTTAATTTCTTTTTGTAACTGTTTCAGAGTATTTAAATGATTTTCATGAAATATAGAGTCATGTTCTGTGTAACGAAAAGGGATGGCATTGTAGAGGAATAAAAAAACTATATCTATTACTTCATTTACGCACTCTACAGAATGAGGAACATTGAAGACGGTAACATCTACAGGTTCCATAGCGTTCAGCATCAAGACGTTTTGTTTTTTACATCGTTCTAAAAAAATCTATAAAAATATTATATAATATATCTACCCTTTTCCAAGAGTCTCAGATTCTCAATATCATCAGATTTTTGAATTTCATTGTAGATATTTACAGCAGCTTCAGCATTATCATAATTTTTATTAAAACTGTCTTCATCCACTTTTAAATATGAAATTTTAAAAAAATTTTTTATATTTTCCATTACCTTCACTTTTTTCGTCTACAGTATCCGGAATAATGCCATTAAACCTAAGAATGCTGTTGAAATTTTCATCAATATGGTTATCTGCACTTTCGATATAAAAGTTTTCTGAATCTACATCATCAACATTTTCCACATCGATATTTGATTTATATTCGTTTTCTAAAAATTTAAAATCATAACACCAATTGTAATTATTAATCACATTTACCTAAAAAATCACAATTTTCTTTCACTTCTTTGTCTAAATAGGCCATAGAAGATGTATTATATTCTGGCCCTTGTTTTATATCACCAACTGAAATTAGCTCAACATCATCTAAATTCTAATGAAAAAATGATAAAAATCCAAACCTTTATCAACAATTTCCTCAGATGGCAAGTAATTAACCAGACTATCTTGTAAAGAAAACTTTTCCTTCTCCTTCTCATTTCTATTACCATCATTCCACGAATAAGTCTCTTGTGTTGAAGGTGAAAGAGATTCTACAAATATTTTTGCAGATTCAATCTCACAAATCTTATCAACATATTCATCCCTTGTAGGAATGGATAAAGATGAAGCATTGCTTATGTAGGTAGAATCCGATGCTTGAACACTCTTCGCTGAATTTGATACACTTTCCTTACACATCTTTTCATTTTCATTTGGTGTATTTTTAAAATAATCCTTTTGGCAAGTATCTTCTTGTCTATTCATGTCTATCGTGTCGTCATTTGAATATTGATCGTTATCATTTAAAAGTGTATTTCGCTTAGTCACTTCACCGGTTCCTATTCCAGCATCTGTAGAAACTCTATTCACATTCACAATAGGACTTAGAGGATTCTTGTGGCATTCAACTAAATACATTTATTAAAGTTTATGAAATTGTAATAATTCTACTTTCATTTTTAGCTTTATGGAGCAAATTTCTAAAAGAAGAACATATTTGTTCATTTTGTTCGTGTATATTTCCTATTTGTAAAGCATGGTCGGCTGGAGTGTTGGTGAATTTGTTCATTATTTTTGGGTCGCATTTCATGTCAATACTGGTAAAGGAAAGCTAAAATAACTTCAATCAATTAAATCAATTTTGTTAAATACTTGTGTAGATTTTGGAGGTTTCTCAGAAGTATTTGTTTTATTTGGGAAAAGTAAGCTTCTAAAAAGTAATTATTTTCAAATTTTTAATAGATTGAATAAACATGAATCGATTGAATATCGACTTTTTAGGAGTCGAGTATTCATCTTTATAATTATTCTTTCGGTCACTCACATAATACTCACTACTCATTTTATATTTTCGAATTCAAAAAAAATGGTACATAACCATTGTTCAAACAAGTGTATTTACACGTTAATAAATTATATGTTCTTCAAATGGTGAAAAATTATTTATTAATTTAAAAAATAAATTACTGTTCCATTGTGGGTTCATTAATCATATGACATGATAAAACACTAGTTTTTAAGTAACTAATAGGTGAGGTACAATCATCTAAAATTTTAAAATAAATTTAATACCTTTTTTATTACAATTTTCAGAAGAATGAGCAGTCTAAAATATAATTAATTATGTGAAATTAATTTCTATACCTTGCTAGTCACCAAACTAGGTGATTTTTCTTCCAAAAATATATTTGGATGCATTTCAGTAAATCCATCATTCATCATCTTTTTCTTGGAAGCAACATCCTTGTATTGTATTTCACTGAAATCATGAAAATTCCTACCATCGTGTTTTTCAGAAATACCTTCTTCATGTCTATTAAAACTCATATTGAAGGAAGAAAATGACGTATTTAAACTTTGTCGTCTATTCACAGGAGAAGTTTCTTCTAAATAGTTTTATATGATAGAATAACAAGTTACCTGTATCTTGTATTCTGGCATCGTTTACATGTCGATTAAACTCGGATAGTCTATTTTTGTGTTGGTTTTCATGTCGCTAAAAATTACAATAATAATTAATATTCTCCAACGTACTTTGAGTAATCTTGTAAAGTTAAGAGAGTCGTGTTTCAGTGTCTCAATTTTCCCTAGATTCTCAATTTCTTCAACTTGATCGACAGTAGCTTGAACAGCATCCAAGTGTTTTAATGAATTGATCATTTTCAATTCTAAATCTTGTGGAGAATACTTGGGCTTACAAGTTGGAGCATTTTGTTGTAGCAATTGATTAGAATCATTATTAAGATTATTTAAATATAATGGGACATTGATCCTTTCGTAACTATCATTATTAGACTGTAATGATGTCTTTCGTTCATTTGTTTTTGTATTGTTCATAAATGCTCTCGACATGTTAAATTTGCTATTTTTACAATCACTACTTTCATTGTCTGTGTGAAAAGATAAAATTGGAGTATTGGACATTAATTTGGATTTATTTTTTTCATTTTCAGTGTCAAGTTCATTTAATCGTCGCAGTATATCGCTTCTGGAAAGAAGAGCAGTATTTTTAGATATTTTTCTATCACGTCTTTCTTCTTTGTAAAATTTCATCTTGTCTGTATTTTTGTTTTTTTCACGCATTTTAGATAACTTTTTTCTATAAGTTGGTTTTTGAGGTGAATGTTTTGCTAATAAACCTTTAAATTGACTTTCCAATTCATGAGAATTAAACTTTGTTCCAGTAAATTTAGTATAATTATCAACGAAATCCTTGACACTATTCTCTTTTGATTTTATACCATCAGTAGTTTCGTTCTTTTCCACTGTAGCATCTCGTATTTTTTTACTACTCTTGATGATACTTTCATTTTGTTGTTTTACTTGCTTAATCTCTTTAATTAACTCGTAAACATTCTCATTTTTTATCTCTGCTGTGTTATTAATTTCTTGGATCTTTTGACTACTTTCAAAATGATCATTTTTAACATCTTTTAAACGTATTGACCCAGAAGATCTCTTGAGTCGCTTATTTTTTAGTTTTGATGCTTGAATCCTTCTCCAAGAATCCAATTCTTTTAACTTTTTTGCTCTTTCTTCCATAACTTTGGCATTTTCATTTTTCTTTTTCAAAATTGACACTTTTCTTTCCTCTCTCTGTCTATTGATGTACTGGCGAATAGTTTCAGGATCATAGTGAACAGTCCTTTCTCCTATCACATCCGAGTAACGACCTTTATCTTTACTTTTAGATTTATCTTTAAAATTTACACGATTAAATGAAGGCGTGCTATATCTCTGACCTTGTTTTCCTACTCCTAAAATGTCATCAATAACGCAAACAGCTTCTTTTGGAAAATGTTTGGAAAACCCATCTGAATCTGATTGACACTTTCCAGCCTTTAAATTTTTGTATCCCTTCTGACGTTTTAAATTCACACTAGCATTGGTTACTTCTACAGTCAAGTGGGTTTTTATTACATCTTTAGCGGCTCTCCAAGACATTGTTGTGATTTCTGGTTTTTTGTTGGTAACTAGTAAATCATTATTAGACTCTTTTGGTTTATTTTTACTATAATCGGAATTGGATTTGGATACTGATTTTTTGGTGATACTTTTTGATCTACAAGAGTTTCTTTTCTCAACCTGAGAAAATCCCTTGAATGGATAAATGGTGGGGTTATTGTCAGAAATTTTTCGAACTGGTTCCTTTGCTTTTTTGAAATCAGTTTCATTTTTAGATTCATTAAATTCTTTTAACTGTGTTTGGACTCTATTTTGTATTCGAGATAATATATTTGAATTTTTCAATGTATTCATTACATTTTCTGATAAACCAGATTCTGAAGTCGAATTGACATTGTTCGGAATACTATAAAATAATTTTTAAAAAAATAATTATATAAAAACCTAGTATCATCATCTCCATCAAACACATCGACCTTATAAAATTTTCGTTTCCAACAATTACTGTTATCCGATTGGGTCAAAATATCTTTACTCTTGTTCAAATAGTTAATTCCATCGTTCAAAGTACAGTCTGAATAATTGTCATTCTGAACGACATTACTATGTTCTTTTTTCTTCTGAGAGTCCATCATATTTTTCATATAATCCAATTTAGCTTCAATATCCTTTAAATTATTTTTTGAGTTGAGTATTTCATGATTGACATTTTGTAGTGCTTTTTCACGAAGTGACGTTTTTAATCTACTGTCCTTTTTGGACGTCATAAAATTTTCAAGATTTTGTATGTATCCGATTTATTTCCAAACATAAATCCACTTTGTTGGTTGAATGGTTTGCGTTCGAAAAATAATTTCCAAAAGCCATAGCTATTCATTATGAATAATAAAGTTATAATCGACATTTCCATAGTGCCAAAATACTAAAATTACAAACACGTGATAATTAAAATTTAAATGGAAAATTCCAACGAAAAAAACATGGTAGGCCGAGAAGCAGTATTTGTAAAAAGTACAGAATCTCTCAAAAACAGACAACCAGTTAAAGGATATAATTTCGACAATGGTTTGAATTATGACGAGCTATTTTCCTCTATGAAAGGATGGGGTTTTCAGGCTACTAATTTTGGATATGCCGTGGACGAAATTAACAACATGGTATAAATACTAATTTAAAGTTTACATTTTAAAAAATAGATTGAAACGAAATTTTCAAAATCTCCCTAAACGTCTCATTTCAATGAAACTGGATGCAGAACTAACTGTACCATTTTTCTAGGATATACCTCAAATCTTGCCTCCAGTGGATTAAGAGACACTGTTCGTTTTTTAGCACAACATCATATGGTTGATGTCATTGTAAGTAGTGCTGGAGGAATAGAAGAAGATTTTATAAAAGTTCTTGGTCCCACGTATATCGGGGATTTTAGAATTGATGGGAGAGAGTTGCGTAGAAAGGGAATAAATAGAATTGGGAATTTGTTAATATCGAACGATAATTATTGCTTATTTGAAAGTTGGATTATACCAATTTTTACCCAAATGTTGAAAGAACAAAAAGAAAATGTAAGAAATGAACAATTGAATTTGTTTATATTATTTTAGAACGTAAAATGGACTCCCAGCAAATTGATACACCGTCTTGGAAAGGAAATAAACGACCCTTCTTCAATCTACTATTGGTGTTACAAAAACAACATTCCGGTATTTTCTCCCGCAATAACAGACGGCTCTCTAGGGGACGCTCTTCATTTTTTCTCTTGTAACAACCCTGAATTTGTCATTGATATAGTTGAAGATGTTAGAAAAATAAATCAAATATCCATTGCCTCGCAAAATACAGGAATGATTATTTTGGGTGGTGGATTAATTAAACATCATATTTGCAATTCTAATCTCATGGTAAATTTCAATATTTACATTTTTTATTTTTTATTAGCGGAATGGTGCGAATTATTCTGTTTTTGTTAACGTGGCTAGTGAATTTGACGGGAGTGATTCCGGAGCTAGGCCAGATGAGGCCATTTCATGGGGGAAAATAAAAATGGACGCTACTCCAATAAAGGTATATACTTGATTAATATAAATACATTCTAATTTAGATCTATTGCGAATTTACCCTTGTTTTTCCATTGTTGGTAGCTCAAACATTTTATAAACATCGTGAATTATTTAAAGGTTGAAAAAAATCCATTCTGTATGTATGAAATTATATTTATTTTTTACAACATTTATACATCAAATTTTGTAACGTTCCAGACGTAATCTATGACATGGGAGTTTTCCATTATAACCCTATGCTGTCCTACTAACTTATCATCAATTTGGAATTTGTAAATGAAGGATTTTTTCGTGGCGTATTGATCACACACTCGGGCACCTAAAAATGTGTAAATTATTAAATAAAAAACTTATTAATTTACTCTCATATGAAACTGTATCATCCCCTAAATTCCTTCTTGTGTATTTTTTATCAAAATTTATAAATACGACGGTACTATTTTTAGTTTTTGGACCCTCATACATACCATAAACACAGTGTAAATCAAACAAATTATATTTTCCATTATGTTGCAATAAATCGAAAAACGTTTCCACTAATTTCATGTCATGGTCATACCTCTGTTTATACTCTCCTGTAAAAATCATGCTCATATTCTTGGAATTAAAATACTGTCCATTTCTAAAAGCCAAAGGTGCTAAACTATCATATTTATAATTTGGCATCAACATGTAGACGCTTTCATATGAGCTAAAATTATCCTTTAAAAATTTCTGTTCAAAAAAATTGGTTGTATCAAAATCATTATATGTGCCAGATAATGTAGTCAACAAATTATGTACATTACCACCGAGAGGGCATGCTACGAAAATTACTCTTTTTATGTAAGTTTTTATAAAGGCTTTATCAAAATGAGTTAGAGCGTACAACGTTTGAAAGCATCCATATGAATGAGTAAGAATGGTTACTTTTTTATTGGATTTGATGCTGAGTTTTATTATCTTTATCATATTATCAATAACAAATTGATCTAAAAATAGGCATAAAATGTATACATTTTATTTCGTACCTGGTCTATGTCTAAAATCGTAGGGCAACCCAAACATATCCTTCTTTGACTTGTAACCATTTTCTTGAAATTTTATTATTATTTTGTTGTAAAAAACGTCTAGAAATTAGTATACTATATATTTAGTAATGGACAATTACACTCTTCTGTCATTTTCTTGAGATTATTTATATCATAGCTTTCATCCATGTTAAAAAATATTGGAGTCGAATTATCCTTTCCGTTTATCACGTCAGTTTTGTTGTATATTAATCTAATTGATTATATAATTAATTAAGTAAATATTTTACTTCATATGTCTTGTCACTACACCAAAAATAATTTTTAGTATTCCCCATAAACCCAAATCAAAGGGATATACCAAACAATATACTCCTTTACAATGATAGAGAGCGGTACTTCCAAATCCTGGTACTAATTTCATTTTAATTGTTATTTTAATATTTTATTACTAAGAACAATAGAAGTTTTATTAGAGCCACGTATTATTCCTAAAGATAGATGGTTATATAAACATATTTTTACCCAAATCTTTTTTTCCCGTTTCAATCTGAAATTTACAATTTTGTTCACAAGAATCTAAATTTTCATGAATTTATTACTATCATTAACCAGTCATACCTTTCATCAATACAAAAAAAAAGGCAACAACTGTTATGCCCACAATAACAATGAAACATAAAAAAAATAAAATAACACCACAAAAATATCCTTTCAAAATCATATTATCGGAATATATGTGAGAAATTCTCATTGAGAACAGTGCTATTTTATATCAGTTTAATAATTTCTTCAAACATTTTTTGTTTATTTTAAATAACACTAACATCGGGCCATGTACTGAATGTTATTGAACAAATAAAAATTCACAACATAATATTATGCATTCATCAAAGTGTATAAAATAATTAATATTTATTTAAAGTTTAAATTTTAAACGTCGACATATTTAATCTTAATCGAATGAACCCTCCAAAACAGTCAAATTGAGAAAAAACAAATTTCAAAAAGGTCATCATTGATCTATAAATGGCACTTTTCCAAAAGATTAAATCAATTTACAAATAATTAGTAAAATGGGAGAAAAATTTAATAATTTTATTAATGTCATTGAAACTTTTATACAACACCACTAATATAATGTAAAACCAAGTCCAATGACATTATATTTCGATGATACAGAGGTGTAGAGTTGGGGAAATGAAAATACAACACATTTTCAGATTTTGCAAAATTTTCACACAAGCGCAAGCCTATAGAATAAATAATAAAAAATTAAATTATCCTTAAATAAATTTCACATATTACTGTCGTGTGTCACAGTTCCATCCCCTGTAACAGCTGTGTACGATACATCGTCCAAGTTAAAAAATCCCATGGTCATGGCTTGATAATAGTCGTATTTTTTGTAAAGTCCGTATACACAGTGAATATTAACAAAATTGTACTTTAAATTATCCTCGAGGAAATTAAAATACTCTTTCCATACATTTTGGCTATAATCGTACATTATTTTCATGTGCCCGTCCATAATATTTGACAAATTTTTCGCTGTAAACATTTCCCCGCCTTTTATCGCTATAACCTCGTTATTATTATACATGTAATTTGGCATAAGCATGTAGGTGCTTTCAAAAGTGGCCAAAATGTGATAGAATTTTTCAACTACAAAGTTTGTATTTTCAATGTACACTATATCAGTTAATGCTGTAAATGCTGCTGAGACGACACCTCCGAGAGGGCATGAAATAAAAATAACATTTTTTATATACGCTCTAATATAAGCTCTGTTCAATTGTGACAGGGCGTGTATTATTTGAACACAACCGTATGAATGAGTTACGATTGTTATTTTTTTGTTTTCTCTCTTGTTAATTTTTTGTATAATCTTTCTAATATGATTGACTACATAATTATCTAAAAAACAAAAATGAAACTATTAATTTAAATATAATTAAAATGTCTTACTTGGTCTATATCGAAAATCATAGGGAAGACCAAATAAGTCTTTTGTTGATATAAAACCAAGTCCTTTGAAAAATTCAATCGTTCTACTGTATCCATCGACTAGAGTTGTTTTAATATTAATTTCAAAAAACGACATTTTGCTAATGTGACAAATTGCAAAAAAATATTTTGCAAATGTAGTATAAATCCAATACGAAAAGATCCAAATAATTTATTAAATCATTGCAAGACAGGATATTTATATTATATGAGCCTGATCGCATATTGTAATAAAATATATAATGCTATTAATATTTCATGTAAAGAATTTTTTATCAAAATGTCGGTTTCTGAATTAATTTATTAGCATCACGTTCTGTATTCCCTTCTTTAAACACGTTAATATTGTATGAATTTGTAATAGCTATGTAGAGTTTTCTGTCGTTATCGTGTCCAAACGGACATGTATCGTTATTGTATCGTAATCTGAATAAAAAAATATGTAAAAAATGTTGATAATGTATTACATTAGTTTAGACGTTTTTATACCAAGGATAATCTTCAAAATATTGATAAATGTTTTATCGAAAGGGAATATTTGACACAGTTTCATATTTCTACAATCATACAGTCGAGAAGCTCCGAACCCCGGTACTAAAATTACTTTTTTTAAAATAATTTTTGAAGTAATACTCAACAACATATTGGAGTACATATCAGATAATGTTTCATCAATTTCTATGAAATAAAAATTATTTTTTTAATTTAAATAAAATACCCAAATTTATCCGACTTTCCATAATTTGTTTGTCGGAACTATCATCATTATCTAATTTATTTATTATTATTTTATTACTACATAAATTATGTTGAACCTATTTTTAAAACAATATAACAAATCACAATTGTTACTAATAGAATGATAATTAAATATGTAAAAATAATTAAAAGTTTGCTAAATATGGTCCAGGAAAAAAATATTTTTTTTAGTCGTCGTGATCTTGCAGAGATAAGGTTATCGTTTATCATTTTAACCAGAAATTTGTAATGTAATATTATATATTATGTGTTTAATGTAAATATTTGTTTTTATCGTTTATTTCCTTAAACACTAATTAGGGTGAACATAAGGGTGAAATATAATAGCGGAAAATTTATATATAAAAAGATAAGTAATATAATATAAGACTTATATTATAAGTAATATATTAATATAATCCCTTGTGCTACGCTAGTAACAAGTAAATTTTTTTAAAAATAAATTAAAAAAAGTTATCTTCTTTTACATCATTTATAATTTGAAAATATTTCACAACTTTTACAAAAATATTAATGAAAATATTTTTTACCATATTTCCTGTTTTGAAATTTTTAGCATGTGTTTTGCTGTTGATGATTGTGCTGCCCTTGACTGAATCTATTAATGAAGAAGAAAGTTACCTAAAAAGAAATAATCTCCCTTTTACTCACCACCAAATACCTGAAAATGCATATCATCCTTGTGTAACTAGAAACACTATAAATGGTCTGATGGGATGTAGTTCCAATTTCAACGGGAATAACGGTTTAATAAAGGTGGTTCTATCGGACGACGATTTGGATAGGCATTCACCCTTCTACTTACATGCAGACAGGTTAGAAGAGAAGATTATATATTTTTTGGACATTTCCATTCTGAATAAAAAGTGTCTAGAGTTTATATTTCCCCAAGATGGGAAAGATAATGTTGCTGGAATTGTAATTTTCCCCTTTTCCAAGAAGGTGCATCCAGAGTATCACGTTTTTCAGAAATTTATGAGTAGTTTTTTACTTTTCAAAAAATGTTCATAATAATTTAGTGAATCACACATCTTTCCCTGTCGTTTATCTCAAGAAAGAGGAGGAATTTAAATTTGTCATGAATTTTGTAATTCACATATTATTAAAAATTTATACAAATTGTTTAGTGCATTCCTAATATAATAACGAGTCTAACAGTTACAAATTCAACCGGTTTACAATGTTATGCATTTATAAAAACTGTAATGAACTCCCAAGCTAAAGTTGACAAGTGTTTGAAAAGAAACGGTGATATTCAAAGAATTTTTTCGTTGACGCCGCAGCGTAACATTTAAAATAAAAATTGTATAAATATATTTTATTTTAGCCGGTAGATGTCAATTGCTTGGAGATTTAAATATACATGTTGGTCCCCTATCTCCAAAAAATGATACTAAAATAAACCGGCACGTTCAGATACCTGTAATAATTTAATTTGAAAAATATGTGTGTATTAATTTTTTCCCAGATTGATGCTTTCAGTATGTTTGACATGATTTCTCCTAGCTTTTCTTCGACAATTCTCCCCCTAACTTTACTTTTAAACATTGTTGATCATGTTTACAACAACATCAATTATATAAAGTTTAAAAATGAAACGCTATTTTCATTTTTAAACGGAGAGATTGTAAATTCTATAGGGAGCAGGCGAATGAAAATCGATATGGAAAATGGTGAATTTCCTAGATGTTTCAATTCATCTAAAGCATTAGTTTACGATTTTAAATATTATGACATTTTGAGTGAATTTGATGCTTCCATTGACCCTCAACCCTGCCTCAAATCCATTTCAGTTTTAGAAAACTACAAGTCAAATTATTCCAATGAAACTAATTTTGTACATTTGTATGAAAATAGAACAATTTTGACGTGTTTACAAAAGGGAAGCTTTGACTTTAGAGGGTAGTATATTTCAATAATCGTTTTTTATCAATTTTTTTTAGAATTTTCTACTCTTCAATATTTGACACTTTTGAATCATTCCAGGGACGAAATGTAGATAAATTGGACATTAACGTTATTGTTCAGAATCAAACAGAAATATTATTGCAGCAAATTTTTAATGTTGAATATAAAAAATATCCAACTGAAATGATGAAGTTTGGAGATAAATCTAGAGATTTTGTAGATTGTTTGGTTAAAAATTTAAAGTGCGATTTTTTTAAAAATTTGTTTTCAGTTGCTGAATTGTCACTATTTCGTAATATAAACTAATTTTATAATTTAAATTTGAAAAATTTTGTTTTTAGCAAACTCGACTGAGTTATACGTGCAAGTTGATTATAAGGATAATAAGTTTACTTACATTTTAAAAAGACTTATCGACTATATTACTGGGGAAAAAGTATCGTTAGAACCAAAATTATGTCAAAATAAGACAGTAGATGTATGTTTTTGTAAAATGATTATATTTTCATTTTTAGGGGGGATACCAGTACATTTTAATAAACAGCACAAATTCTGTATATTGCTTGGAATCTGCTACATTTTATTCAGAAGCCAACTTCAAAAAGGCGGCTATAAATTCTTCTTATAGAATTGAGTATATGGATCATTTAATGAGCGAGAGTGATTGGTTAGCCGAGAATATAGATTTCAAAATTTACATGAAACATTCTACTAGACATGAGGTTAATTAATATTAAAATAAATAATTTTTATATATATATATACATTTTAGTACATGTTGCTACTCTTTGCAGGACTTTGGTTTCTAGGAATTCAAATTGTAATTTTATTGGTGTATAGATGTGTAATAGGAAGATTAAATACATTTACCGTGTAATTTAATTTACCTTATAATAGTGTTATTCCAGTGATGTAATCTAATACAATATCCAATGTCATGATATTTCTGTGGTATTTAAAAGCAAGATCGGGGAAATGAAATTTTAAAACATTTTCCGGATAAGCAAACTTTTCGCACAACTCGAGACCTAAAAATATTAAGATATTGAAACGATATTATAATTATTATCAATTACTTTCTAATGTTACAGTTCCATCTCCTAAAACTTTCTCATAGGTCATGTAATCCAAATTAAACGACCCAAAAGTCATTGTTTCTAAAGTATCAAATTCTCTATAAAGACCATACACACAATGAATGTCCACATAATTATTATTTCTATTTTCTTGAAGGAAATTAAAATACGTTTTCCATATAACCTGACTATGTTGATACATTAATTGCATATGATTGTCGAAAGAATCTGATAAATTTTGGACATTGTAGTTTTTCCCCTCATTAGTGATTAATATTTTATCACTTGGATACATGTAATTTGGCATCAGCATATAAATACTCTCAAAAGTGGCTACAATGGTTAAAAACTTTTCATACACAAAATTTGTCGTTTCAATATAATCGACGTCTATCTTTTATTTTGAATTATTTTTTAAGGGATAATATATCTTACTTGTATTAGCTGTGAAAGCCGCATGTACTACTCCTCCCAAAGGACATGCAACTAGGATTACATTGTTTATATAAGCTTTAATATATGCTTTGTTAAGCTTCGATAAAGCGTGTATCGTTTGTACACATCCATACGAATGTGTAACGATTGTTATTTTTTCATATCCGTTTTTGTTTTTCATGCTTATTATATTTCTAATATGTTTTAATATGTAATCATCTAAAAATATACAACTTTAAAAATAAATTTGAAATTTTTACTTGGTCTATAGCGAAAATCATATGGTACACCAAATAAATCATTTCCTGGTACGTACCCCACTTGGATAAAATAGTCTATTGCATAATTGTAAAAAGATACTAAATAATTTTATATTTTATTATATAAATAAGTTAAATAAAATTACAAGCCTTGTTTTCATAATAAAACACATTTATACTATACTTTTTTCCCGGAAGTGTGTAAATTTTTTTCCCATTGTCTTGACCCAATATACTTTCAGTACTATTATATTGAAGTCTAATAATTATCATATTTATAATTATAATATATATTATACCTCATTTTTGTTGTTTTTATGTCCATAATGATACGGATAATACTTCTAAAGTTTATTTCAAACGGGAAAATTTGACATTTTCTTGAGGCACAATCGAAAAGTCGCGATGCTCCAAATGCGGGGACTAATAAAATATTTTATGAAATATATATTAGTTTTTATACCAAACGAAATTGATGAAATTCCTCTAATGTCAACTTCAGGATCATTAATTTCTGTAATAAAGTATTAAAAAGTTGCATAATTGTAAACTTACCTAAATTTGAACGACTTTGAATGATATGAATGTTTGAATTTTCATTTATATCGCCTGTAAAAAATAAATAATAATTGTAAAATGATAATTACCGAGTTGTAAAATAGTAAATATAATGAATAAAGTCACTAATAAAATGCAGATAAAATAGGATACGATAATAAGAAATCTAGTTAGCGTAGACCATGAGAATATGTTTTTCATTGCAATATGTAAATTAAAAAGACGAATATGTAATAATATCGTGCAAATCAATATTTGAATAGACATAAACTTTTTTATAATAAAAACATTATTTAGATATTTTTCAAATTAGGTTATTAAAAAGATTTAATCCGGTTAATAAGTATTATAATCGATTATATTTATATACTCTAGATAGTAGATATTGCTACATCACATAAATGGTGGTTTCTGCTCCGTATTCATACAAAATCCACTCTGCTTTATGATATAGTTGGAGGCCAAATGTCCAGTAGAGACACAAATTTCTGTAGGCTTGTTGTTTATATATTGAGAAATAAAACCTCCTACAAAAGCATCTCCGGCTCCGTTAGTATCTACAATTTCTACATCCTTTATTGTTTTCACGTCAAACATTATTTTTTTTAAGCTATCTTTTCTAATCTCTACAAAAGTAGTGGGAGAAGGTCCATTTGTAACGAAAAATTGTACAACATCGTTATTTGACTCGTTTATAATGACAGAGCTGAGTTGTCTTATAAAATTTTCATTTAAATCCTAAATATATATTATTTCTCAATTAAATAAAAAATTACATTCATGTTGTATACTTTTAAAAGGGTTTTAAATTCTTCTACGTTTCCGAAAATTACATCAACATTCTTTATAAGCTCCCTGATGAAAACTGGAACTAATTCACAGATAAAAGGAGCCGACACATTATAAAGCACTTTTCCCCTTCTAAGATGTACCGATTTGGCATATTCTATAACAATGTCTGGCTTAACCATAAAACTAAATCCCTATAAATAAATTTTAAAAATTAAAATCATATTATACTGACAGTGACGTAGAGTATATCTGCCTCGTCCACATTTTTCAACATGCTATCACTGATCAAGAAATTATCTGAAATTTCTTGAGTGGCTCCAAGATGTGTAGCTAGCGACCTATATTGCCTATTTTTAGAAACCATCACACAGCAATATCCGGTTTGAGCATTTTTTGAAATTTCGAAATTAATCTTGACTCCCTCCCGTGTACATTGGTTTTGCAGAGCCATGCCTAATTTATCAGTTCCGATACAGCTCACATAATGAATTGAATCCTTTTTAGAAATTATCCATTGTGCCATTCTTAGCGCGTTCAACGAAGATCCTCCTGCTACAAGTTCATAAGGAAATTTTTCAATTAATTTTTGGCAACTAAAAAAGATTAAAAAACTAGGAAATTGTTATTTAAATTACATGTCTTTCTGTTTCTCTCCAATCAAAATGACACCATCTTCTTCCAGCTCAAATCTGAATAAAATTGATGATTTTAACAATAATCAATTTTTATTACGAATCCAGAAAATTTTTATCCACTGTACAAATAACATCCACTAGAGCATTTCCAAAAGCAAAAATACTTTTACTTTCAACGATTTTGTTCATTTTTAAGAGCAATACAGCTTTAACAGTCAAGAGTTAAATCACGTGGTGTTAAAATATTAAATTCCAACGCACTTTATTGTCAAATTGCACGGTTGCAACGACAATATTTAGTACAAGTTTAAATTAAATAGCAGAAAAATTAATGGTCAACATATTTTTTAAATGTTTTTAAATTTTCAATATGTGACTGTAAATTCCGTAATTTATTCTACGAATTTTATGGTTATATTCATGGGGTATCTATAACTGAATTTATGTATCATTGACCTTCCAAGTTTGTATCAAAATGTTAAAATATCAATTGATCCACTATCAATGACATAAATTGTATACAACCAGTTTACAAATTACGTTGTAATAATTCAAGTCATTTAATTAATGATGGAGAATAAAATATTTACTGTTGGACACATTTTAGTAGATATTATCGGAATAGTTGATCGTGATTTTTTAGAAAAGTAAAATAATTTGTACGGTTTAAATTTATTATAATAAAATTAAAGATACAATTTGGATGAAAATGGCATGATTTTGTCTTCAAAGCATCAACAAAATTTGTCAAAAATATAAAATTAAATATTCATAAACCCTTTAACATAGATCCAACGATTTTACTAAAAATTACACATATAAACAAACATGTGGTGGTTCAAGTATGAATTCAATGAAGATGGCCGTTGTAAATTAAGAATTTTCTTGAATCAATATCATTTAGTGGCTAAATCCAGATTTAAAAGTAAATTTCATTGGGGCTGTTGGAAGAGACAAAAGAGGTTCCTTTATTCAAGAAACATGCAATCGTTCCAATATAAAAACTAACCTGCAAACAATCCCTAAAATTTCTACTGGTACTTGTTGCGTGTTAATATCTCCAGATAGAAAGAGTCGATCAATGATAACAAACTTGGGAGCAAACGTAGGAATATCTGATACATTTCTGTTATCCAAACGCTTCTCAGATATATCAAATAATTGTGGACTTTTTTACTCTTCCGTATTTTATAAAAGAATAAATAAATAAATATTTTAGGGTTACTTTATGTTATTGCGACCACAAATTGTTGTAAAGTATGCCAGGAAATTTAGACAAGAAAATAAACTTGTCATGTATAACCTGTCGTCCGTATTTGTGATATCAAAATGTAGAAGAAATCTTTTGTGGCAATTGATGATTTGTACAGATGTAATATTTGGAAATTTGAAAGAGTTTACTGCTTTGGCTAACGAATTTGGCTACAAAAAGGTATATATAATTATTTTAAAAACTAGATTGACGTTTTTGTACGAATAATTTCTTATAAAATAGAATGTTGAAGAATTGGGTAGTATATTAAACGAAAATCCTGAAAGATTTGTGCAATTTGGAAAAGCCTCTGTCTTAACATTTATAATTACAAACGAAGAAAAAGCAGTAACTTGTATGGAATTCAAAAACAACAGATGTAAAGTAATGCAATATAAACCAGCCAACATTAACTCTAGTGATATTGTCGATACAAATGGCGCGGGAGACGCTTTTGTAGGTGGATTTCTCGCAAATTATATGAAGGAATTTTCTATTGAGAAATCAATTTTTGTAGGAAATGATGCTGCCAATTACATCATTCACAATTGTGGCTCTAATATCAATACTTCAGATGAAAGTATATTGAATAATAGTAATTTCCAATAAACAATTAAAATACAATTTATAAACATTAATTAATTAAACAAACCCAAAAGTCTTGATCTGAATAGCCATAGATAACTTGGAGAGTAGAATTTTTTTGTTTGAATAAAGAGGTATATAAAGTCTAGCAACACAGGTATTTGCTGTTGGTAAATGACTGTCATCTAAAGGCCGAATATTGATACTAGGAAGAGGGTTGAGACATTTAGTTGTAGCTGGTAATTGAGGTCTGGACATCCAAAAATATATGAGTTTGTGTTTATTTTCCTGAGTCATTCCATCCACCACACTCCAAAATAAAGTCATATAGTCGTGTATACGTTGTTTATCGTAGCTAGTTTCATTAACAATTTTGGTGATTCTTTTGAGTCTAGATACATCAATTTCAGATATGCCACATGACATTAGTCTAAAATATTCAGGTGTCAAAATGTTTAGAGATCTCTGAGACACAACAGTGTTCAATCCTTCTTTTAAAGCTTCCAAAACGGAAAATCTGCAATTGATCATTTTCTCCATAGCGTATAATTTCACGTAATCGAAAACGTTCTTCTTTGAAACTGCTATATTTGAACCATTTTCCACCAAATCTACCAATTGCCCTCCTTCTCCTGCGGACAGTTGGATATTAAAAACAATGTTTAAATTTTCCAAAAATTTTGACTTTTTCCGGTTAACAATAATGCTTCTCAAACTTTCAAAATTTTCTGCATCATAGTAAGCAAAATCATGCCAAGCTATTCTTTTTCCGAGTAAAAATTTGACAATGGGTCTGGCTAATTTCAAAGGAAACATTTCACCTTGCTGTAATGCAACTCCTAGTAGAAATCCGACATTTTTGAAAACATAGGAGTGTATAAACATGTCGTCAGTTTGCTGTGGAACAAAGAAGCCGTTCAAATCAGACTCATAAAAGGCTCGTTTGAGACAAAGATTCACATCAATAGCTTTTGTAAAATGTCCAAAAGTATCGAGATAAATAGTTTTTTCGATATCTGATGGATTAGTTTCTTTGAGAATTATTGTAAGACATGATTTTATTTGATCATCAAAGAGCATACGCATAAAGGGCAATTTCGCCGTGTCACAGCATTCCACACAAGCTGAAATAATAATATTAAAAATGTAACAAGGCTATTAATTTACCTTTCAGAAGCATTAAAGTCACTTTAGTCGAAAATTCCTTGTGTCGTTTGTAAACAGAGTCATACACTTTTTGACAAAATCCAGTCTTGAAAAAGTAAGAATCAATCTTATAGTAGTAATGAAATTTTTTAAATCTATAACTATCTGGATTTTTCGTCCTTTCTACAAATAAAACACTATTATGTTCTTCTTGAGTCTTGCATACTCCTCCTTCAATTTTGCTAAACAAATCACACGTCTCATATTCCAACGTCAACTTTGTTGCTTCACTTTTTGTTACTCTACTTATGCCTGCGTAATAGCTCATAATAGCAGAGAATGTCATACTCTTAAGCATTGTCTGGAAAGAAGTTTCACACGTCAACGCTTCTACAAAAACAGGGAAAAAACTTCTAGATACCCCCGACCCTTCACCTGGTTCATTACTAAAAGTAACTCGAAATCTCGAAATTACAAAATTACCCGATTCGTAAGTCAAAAACTTTGAAATCTGAGATAATTGTTTAAACGCAGACTCCAACAAAGCATGCGGCTCTCTAGCTACTTTAAGAACTAATTCCTGCTCACTTCCAAATCCGTTTGTCTTGACGTCCTTCAAAAATCTATTTTCTGCTATTGCAAAACCTCCCAAATTTTTTAAAATTGATTTAAAAATCACTCCTTTAGTACTTTCAATTTCTCTAGCAAAAAATAATAATGATTTATGCCACCTTTTTGCTAAATATTCATTCAGAATTGGCGTCTTCTCCGATACGAAAAGGGGAATTGCCAAGACACGATTGAGAATAGAATGAGAAATGTTGCTCTCGTTTACAGTTTCAATGTTTTTTATCATATCTAAAATTTGCTGTGGAGAATTTTTGAATTTCTCTTGAATATTGCTAAAAATGTCTTCAAAGACTGTAAATTCTGACAATTGGTGTTGTTGTTTGACAAGAGGAAGAGATTCGTCGATAGATTTATTAAAATCAATTTCATCACTGCAAATTTCAATAAAGGGGTTTAATTCAGACGATTTGTTGAAAAATAAAAAATTCTCTTCAGTCAGGTATTTCGGTTTTTCCAAAGACACTCGTCGTGGAGACACAAATCTGTTGGTTTCATATTCATAAATAGCTCTTCTCAAATACATGAGCCCGTCTAGTATAATGGCTGCGTGACAAAGATTTCCGACATTGGCGTTTGGATATATTTTTTTCGAGTCACTTGAGTCAAATTTTAACAAAGATAAAACATGTTGGAATGTATTTTTTCTCATCTCGCTTTCGTATATGAATCTGTTGCTATTAATGTCAAAATGACGGAAATTCTGCCTAGACGAATGAACGCTGGATAAGCCCACGTTTTCCGCAAAAATGTTGTTACATTCACGTTTGCTGTTTTTTCGTTTGTACATTTCAATAGCAATATGATTTATTTGGTTTTCGAGTGTATCCAAAAGAGGGGTTACCCAATTCCACACAGGTTTCAAGTGTACATGAATCGTTTCTTTCAATTTTTTCCATTCCTCAAAATTGGGGTACACATCCCAACTAGAAGGATCCAGTTGTAAAAATGACGCCAACAAAGATATATATGCGGTAAAACAACTGGCTAAAGACTTGTCTGTTTCGGCGCTGCTTTTGTTCATGCCGTTGTTTTTTCTAAGTGATTTTTTATGCTTGCAGCATTCAGAATACAAATCTAACATGTGTCTAAAGGCGGATTTCGAGTCCACGTCAATTTCATCGTTTATCGAATCAGCATCTGAGCTTGAAGAAATTATCATTCTCATATTAGCGTCCATGGGGTCTACCATCGGAACACTCCTTCTTCTTGCCCACACAATTTCATCCCTTTCATCAGTATTCGTAATATTAATGTCAGTACCCACATTATTATCCAACGTCGCTGCCAACATGTTTCCTACCATTCTATGATGCCGTGTTTGGGAAGCTGTGGTGGACGTATTGCCAGGCCGAACAGAACTAAATACAAACCTTCTCTCGTCTATCGACAAGGGTTCTACATCTTCCCATTCCGTCTCCAAATAATTTCCATTGTTGACAGTCATTCGCGTCGGGATTCTCCCTGCTTCCGCATTGGCGAAGATCATGGGAAGTTCATATGCCATTCCTATGTACGGGTTCTCGGGTTCAATAGCTTGCTGATCCGCATCAGCCTCATTGACATCAATTTGTTGTTGGGTAAAATCAAACAACTCTTCGTTGATATCAACATTGATACATGTTTCAACATCCAAAGTTCTACAAGTAGATGGACTAGGAACTCCCATTATAATTGGACTAATCACACGACAGGCACTTTTTAACAAGTATTCAAAACTAGCGTCAGGAAACGATTTTAGTATTTCTTCGCATCTTAATCTGTTTAATTCTATATTGGGAATCAACTGAAAGGCATATTTCCCCACTTCCTGTTCTTCTCTCTGCATTTCCTTGTAAAAAATGTGTAATTTGGGAACAATTTTACATTTTGTTGTATTTTGCAGACTGAGAACTGTATAAACACGAATCACAGAATGGATAAATCTGGCAATTACTTTATTCGTAAACTGTTTCCTTTCTTGATACATTAATGTTTGGAAAAGGGAAAATATAAATAAGTTTGAAACGTTGATGATAATGTATACACATGAATCTAAGCTATTTGAGGAGAAAGCAAGTTTGACAGACTTTATATCAGAGATGAGTTTTCCTACTGCTTTAAGAATAAATCCAAGCACCAGTGGCATAGTTATAACTGTTTTAAATTTATCACCGCTCTCTTTTTTTGTATTCATCACAAATCTTCTATATTCAGACAGTTTTCTAGAAAACAGTTTGAGGGAAAAAACAACTAAACATTCATTATTTGGGGTACACATGTAGGGTATAATAGGATCTTCCAGTAGCAGTTTAAAAAGATCATACCTATGATTCTGATTTCCTAGAATGGTAGCATTGCATTTGGAATTATTGACGCAATCACAATAAGCCGATTGATTCCTTGCCTTTAATTCAACGTCATGACCAGCATGACATGACACCACACACTCCGTACAGCAACAATTATCAGTATCAAAGTCACACGTTTTACATGAATAAATGTCTTGGTTTTGATGTACACGGTGGGTCCAAGAAAATGTACACATATTATTGGAAAGTAAAACATACATTGGTTGAATATGGAGATTGTCTGTATTCACATAGTCAAAACCCAAACAATTGTAAAACGTAGTAGAATCAGTTTTTTGAAACAATTTTCTTGATACTTGAAAAAGTAAAATTGCCGAGTTGTAAGACTTTAACTTTACACAATATCCAAAGGGAGTAAAATTAGACGCAGAAACGTGCGTAAATATTTTCTTTATACTCTCATCAACCTTAGAATACTTGCCGTATATACGAATGAAATACCTCATTATAACTTCTAAAATTGATGCATTAACAACTTTTCTTGATTTTACATTGACACTAGTTAATTTAAAAGCAGTTGACAAAGGTCCCTTCCTCTTACTTCTAGTAAAACTACTGCTACAAGAGCCTCGATCCCACCGAGAAACTACACCACTTACAAGATTGTTTACCATTTCAAGTTCCTTATCAGCTTCAACTGATGCACGTACACCCTCAGCCTTCACTTGAGGGTTATAATTAATACAATCATTGAAGTAAAAGTGGTATTTTACGCGATTCTTATCCTCTTCCTCTGAAACTGGAGCCACGATTCTAGCCAATACATGGAGGAGGTTCAAATTTCCACTCACACGTTCATTCATCATTGATGAAATTTCATTAATCAAATCCTCTTCTTTCAGATTAATCAAAGCGTCCAACATTTTTCCAATTTCTTTAAAATCAGATCTTAAAATAGAAGGAATCCATTTATCGTAATGAAAAACTGATAAAGTCATGTATATTTCTTTAATACCGCCTTTATCCAAAGCTCTAGAATCCACACAATCAAAGGGCAAAAGAATATCTGATAAAGGACTTGTAGTTCCTCCTGTATTATTCTGTAATACAGAAACAAAGCAGCCATTTCCGTCTATGATGTAAAATGTACCTTCAACTTTTTTCAGTGTAATGTTTACTCTATTGGTACCGATAATGCTGTTGTACGGGTAGCATAAGGTAATCTTTTTTTCCATCTGTAGGGTTTTGCAATTGAAACAAAAAATGTAAAAACAAGTTCCATCTGATGATAAAATGGAGACTGACTCATCAATAATGATTGAATGATGTTTGTACTCATGTTGGTCAATTTTTTGTATGGAAAACTGATGTATACATTTAGCCATCGTGTCGTACGTGTTTAATTCAAGACTATCGGTGGACTTACCATCGTTTGAGTCAGCCATGTCAATGTCAGTATTACCGATCCCAGTCACATCATCTACAACGACCAATTCAGTCATATTTATCACTCGGCATCCTTTTAAAGCGTTGACGGCATCAGACTCTACTACATCTTGATCCAAACTTCTCTCAATGTCTGACTTGTCCAAAAAAGCGGTCTTTTGTTTTTTATCAAATTTGACAATACAAGCGTCATTGTCAATTTTGATTATTTTCCCCACGGGAGAAGATGATCTAGTAGATTCAAGGAAAACTAAATCCTTGACAAACCATTCTGTTATATCTTCGATTCCTTTACCGTTACTATCAACCTTTTGGAATCTATAGCTGTTTGATTCAGTCCAAATATCTTCTATAACTTTAAAACATTGTGGTACTTCTCCAGGACTGATACGAAAACACATAGAACCTTTTTGATATATAGGAACTTTTTTCATCCTTACCAATTGGTTAACGACAAAAGGCTCTTTGAATTTTTTATTCAAACGTGTCATAAAATCATCGTGTCCTCTTTTCAATTTTCGTTTTGAAGAATCAGAGTTATTTGTTACAAGACGTGAATCGCTCCTATAGAAAGGTCTGTTTCATAATTTAAATAAAATAATGAACCTACCAGAGAGTAATGTTATTTTCATTGTCCAATGCAGCCGTATACAACGTAGAAACACAAATTTTTATCACACTTGTGTTGGATCCGCACGTTGGATCAACAGAGGAATGTTCGTAGAATTTAGAAAAATCTCGGGGCATACAAGTGTCCATCAACGTTAAAACCTGAAAATAATATTATAACATTCTAAAACAGGTTACTTTATTATCCTTTGTCAATGCAGACAGGCGAATATGCTGTGCATCGATAGAAACAAATTCCACGTCCGTAATCTTGTACTGTTCGCATTTTTGATATGAATATTCTGGTTTCTGTTGGATTTTTATTAAAATAGTCGTAAAAACATATTTACCCCATCTCTTAATACTGTGTAAGGTTTATCTTCGTTCCACTTCCATTGTACTAATCTTCCCGTGTCTGTAAGTAAAATGACTTCTGAATACATGGCAGCGATAGACACAAACTTTTCACTTTTTACGCCTTTAGTCTAGTTTCATTGTTTTATTATATTTCAACAAGTATTACCTTGTTTAGCTTTATAGTAGTAATGTCGTTTAAAAAACAACAATTTTCAGTACCCACTTTAGATCCATCCGTAGCATTAGTTTTCTTAGTCGTTTTAGAATCATTGTTTACAAGAGTTAAAAGACTGTCGAAAGGAACTAACATAAAGAGTAAAATTGAAAAAACAATATAAATCACATTCAAAATCATCCTGATCATCAGAAGGCTCAGTTGAATCTGGAAAATTATATTCAAAGCAATTAAGGGCGCCCGGGACATAAACACTACGCTGTCTAGGTATTCTTTGACCTCTCATAGGCATAGATCTACTGTTAAATAATCCCGCGTTGTTCATTCTCGTTGCAGCTCTAATTCTACGCGCCATCGGAGGTGTTTCTTCAATCGTCATTTTGTTATGACCAGTTCGACTAGAAAAGGTATACATAAAATGATAAATATTAAATTTACCATTTTGGGAGTAAATTCTTTGTGTATTCGAATTCAGCTCTAGCTACCTGACCGTTCTGAAAAAAATTAATTTTGATAATTTAATTAAAAAACTTCTTTGAGGAAACAGACTTGATTCTTTCCACACACGGCTTGTATGATCTTACATCCAACAAATTGTTCAAACGATTTAGGGTTTGAATTTCCAGATAATTCAAACTTGTTGTTGTTTTCTTTAATGCTAAAAAAGTTACATAAACACATACCAATCAATATAAATCACCTCTTCCCAACATCTTTCCAATTTTGATAAAATTGGATATTTATATTACTCATACCGACTGAAATTAAAAATATATAATTTATAAATCAACTAATCTTATATCATGACAACAAAACAAGTATAAAAAATATACTAACGTCTTCTTTAGAAAAATTTTTATAACCTGCAAATTGTAAAAAATGTACTTCCTCTTCTATCTCTGTAGATTTATGTTAAAACTTGTCAAATTAATAAATTTTCAACTTGTGTAAAAAATTAATCATGCGAGTTTATAAATGGTGATAAACTTTATATCGTTACGATAATAATGTGGCTAGTTTCCATAGCTGTAAATAGAACTTTATAAATACTTTTTTATGGAAGAAATAGAGTCAAAAATTTCCGATGCGTACAAAATTATCGAATCTAATGTTTTGGCTCTCAATGTAAGTGTTTTTTACTTGTTGGATTCCATAATAATGGAATTTGAGTCATTACAATACATTTTTTTAGATAAAACCCACAACAATTGTCGCCGTTTCAAAAAAACAGAGTGTAGAAAAAATTATTAGTGCCTACAACTGCGGAATCCGCCACTTTGGAGAAAATTACGTTTTTTTAAAATATTCAAAATATATTTAAAATTTTTTTATATAAATTTTTAGATTGATGAACTTTTTCAAAAATCAAGAGATGTTGGAGTAACTATTTTATTGTGTAAATTATAATTTTTAAATATCTTTAGATTGAAAAATACTGTCCAGATATTTGTTGGCATTTTATAGGCACCCTCCAATCTAATAAGATAAACAAGCTATTGAATGTGAGAAATTTATACATGATTCAAAGTTTGAATGGAAATTTGAAAAATATTTCCTCTTTAAACAAAAAAATATCTTCCGTTATAAATAACCTCGATGATAGTTTCCGTTATATTAATGCAAATGGTGGACTCAGAGTTATGATTCAAGTTAATACATCTCAAGAGGATTGTAATTTTTAAACAAATTATTATTTAACTTTTTTTAGCCAAAGGAGGTTGTGAAATGTCGCAAGTCGATGAATTATACAGAAATATCTCAGATTGCGAATTTTTAATTTTTCATGGCTTTATGACGATCGGGATGAAAAATTGTAGTGATTCTCAAGATTTTAAAGTATAAATATTAGTGTAAATATTTTTAAAACCTGATACAGAAACTAAAAAATTTGCGTATAAACTTGTATAACAAATACAGAGATTGTGAATCGATTTTTCTGAGCATGGGAATGTCTCAAGATTACGAATCTGCGGTTATTATTTTTTTGAAGTCGAGATATAAATCTTTTAAATTAAATTTAGATAAAACATGGAAGTGATATAGTAAGGATAGGTTCTCTGATATTTGGAAAGAGAGAGTTGTAAAATAAATTATAATTTCGTGACTTGAAAATAAACGGCTACATTAGATATCCCTATATCATTTTCACCCATTATAACTTTTGCAGTTCCATCAACTCCCCAATTCTGAGACCATGAGTTTTTGATAATCCAAAAATGTCGTTCTTTTCCGTTTTCAATTTCAACACCATATCCTATTAGTAGAACGGCATGATTGAGGTAATCAGCGTGTGATTTACATTTATCCGTATCCAATATTCCACCGTTGTAATAAATAAATTCTTTGCAACTAGCGTCAATCGTAACAGAAATGGGACCATATTTCAATAAAGCTTTTTTTAGACTCTTGTCGTCTCTGAAGGGTATTTTACCACATTCAGTTATTTTTAGTGTTTTTTTTACATTTTTACACTTGTAATCAATTCCAAAATATCTTCCATAATCTGCTGCAGTAGATAAACCGCCGTTTTTTTTAATGTAGGCACAAGAGTTTACATCTAGACCTCCGTGACATCCCATATTTCCTTGTTGCCAGGAACAGTCTATGAGCTGTTGTTGAGAGAACGTTTCACGGATGGTTGTATTAAGATAGTAAGCTCCTTCTATAGCCCAATGGTCGCAAAACTCCAACAAGAACCACAAATAGATTGATCCTAAGTGTTTTAAAGATTAAATAAATAAAATATACCTTTATGGGCATGACAGCGTCGTGTTCAGCCCAATTAAATTCCTGCAAATTTTCAATCTGCTCAATTTCCCTCCTATCAAACTTATTAAAATATGGGTGCAACTCCATCTTGTCTCGAGCAAAAAAAGTTGGAATGTCGATATCTGACCATTCTTTCATCGATATCGACAACCTGCATTTTCCAAATGTCGAAAAAGATTTTTCTAGACCCTTGCATTCGTTGATGACGTTATCAAAAACATCATCGTCAACATGATCAAGTTCCATTTTATCGTATTGGTAATAAAAATAATCATAATGTTTATTATTGACGATATCAAAACCCATCATTTCAAAAAAAAGTGGTTTATCTTGATGAAACGTCAGTTTGTACCAATTAGTTTTGTTTAATATTGTATTTTGAAACTTATAAACATCATTAGATTCAAATTGTACAGGTACGTTTATAAATGGAAAGTCATCAATTGTCGGTAAAAGAGTATGTTTCTTAATCACGTGGTTTTTTGAAATGAAGCATTTTCTCCCATTTCCACCTTTGCTAACAATGGAGAATATATATTGGGTCGTATATACAGTTTTAGACAACCCTCCATAATAATCAACTCGAGTGCGGTTATTTCTTCCCCCATACATTTTAAATGGCTGTTTAATTCGACTCGCAGGGATGTATATTTCACCATCGAGAGTAAAATAAGTCGGTATTTTGGGAAATGGCTTTATTTTATAGTTTACTAGGGTTTCAGAGTTAACCTGAAAGGCTATTAAAATATTCAAAAGGGACAGTAGCAAAAATCTAAGCACGATCAACATTTTAAAAAAATTTAAAATTAAATCAATTTTCAGTATCTATAGTTTCGAAATTTTAGTTTATTTTTATCGGGTAATAATTATTTTTTACCAATTTCATCAATTCATGAATAGGTTGATTAGATGTGCAAGTAAAATATCAAAAGATTGCAATAACTTTATAAAAAATACGACACTTTTTGTAAAAAATGAACCGGGAAATGTGAAATCACGCCATGTTCTCACTGATACAAATTTTCATTTTCTCGACAATTATATTAAAAACAAAATTACTGATAAAAGACTAGATACATTGTACAGCAAAATATATTTAAAAAATTTGGTTTAAACTTTATAAAGTGATTTTAAAAATAGATTTATAGATTGATAAGTACAAGGCAATTTTGAACAAAGAGAATGAACGCGACCTTCAGAGATTGGTAATTTTTGTTTAATATTTCAAATAAAATATTTTCCAGCAAGAAATATCCACTTTTGAAAAGGATATTATAACGAAGATGCTCCAAATCCCAGTACATTATATAGATGAAAAATTAACCATGTCATCAGATTCAAACATTTCTGGACATTGTATAAATAAATTAGAAAAACTATCTTTTTTGCAAGATTTTAGTTTGGGGATAGAAAGGGGTGATATTTTAAATAAATTTGCGTTTGAAAGAGTGATAACTACAGATTTTTGTCAGCAGTATGTGTTGGTAATGATTTTTAAAAAATTATATATTTAAATAATTTTAGGAAGGTTGTGGATATGACACTTTTTCAATTGATGAGGTTTGTTTACAAAATACGTTATATATATTTTAGCAACACTTTTTTACTTAGAAACAGATAGTATATTGTCATAAAAAAGATTCTGATAGTCTACAAGAGACGGACAAATTATATCTTGTAGCAAACAGTCTTCCGTCATTAATGGGTAAGAAAAAATATTAATTTTAAAAATATTCTAGGATTATTTGTTGCGTCTGTTGTGCCAGAAAAATCATGTCCAATAAAAGTTTTTTCTATTGGAAAGAATTATATTGAAAGTATGTTAAATTGTTAATAGTTATCTCTTAATTATCTAGAATATGCATCAATTTCAAAAAAATCAAGCCGTTCGTATATGAATTCTTTAAATAGTCTGATACTGTTCAGAAAGGAAAAAAACGATTGCTACAAAAAACATTTACAGCAGTTTTTAGAAATTTGTGTCGCCTTTTTCCCTGGACGACAATATAGGTTAGTTTAATTAATTTAAGGGAGTACTTATATATATTTTAGAATATTCAATGTTGATCTTAAACTCCTTACAATATCTGAATCAAAGAGAATTGAATTTCAATTATATTACAGTGACAAAAAGGCGTATAAAACGGTAGCTCATTCATCGTATCATCGAGATTTTATTTCTCGTCGCCTGATGATAAAGAGTGACCCTAATATGAATTTATACAACAACGACTACTTGCATTGTGTAACATTTTTAAAATCATTTTTTAGTTTATTTATAGGTTTCATATACCTTTCTCAACGTGAACTGAACATATTATGACTTTAATTCTGCATCTTTGTGGGTCAAATTTGGCATTTCTGATCTTTGGTCATCTAATCTCCGACACTAAATTTAAAATTAATAAAAGTTTCATGTCTTTTACTTGGTTTTTCATCAAATTTTTGATAAAAAAATCTTCAACTATGTTATTTAATTTATTGATATCAATCCCGGTTGGAGCATGTCCGTTTGTTTTTACAAAGCCTGGAAAGTATGAAACGTCTGCTCGTTGATCTTCCATGCGAGATGATTGAATGTTTGCTACCATTTCAAAAAAGTTGTTGTTTAAGCTTGTGTCTAAATTAAAATTTATATTATCTTTTTAAAAATACTTTTAACGTCGCTTTCGACGATGGGTGGCAATTCAATACGTTGGTCATTAAATCCATTTCCCTGGATTTTTTCAACCATGCCAAAAAAATCTACATCAAAATCATCAGTGTGACTGTTTTCTTGTTTTAGAATAGGGTCTACTCTTTGATCATTCATTCTGTTTTGCTGTGCACCCGTAAGTAGTGTGAATAAATTATCAAGGTCATCTAAAAACAAGTTTACAGATATTTTACTATACACTTTATAACCTTCACCATTATTTGATACAGTGTTCATTTCAACTCTTTGCTCTTCGCGTCTATTAGATTGTATACGACAAACTTGTTCCATGAAATCTTCTTCCAAATTCAAATTATCGTCAGAAGATGAATTTTTCTTAAAAAAATAAATTAATTCATTAAATATCTTTCAAAGATAATCAAAATCACTAGTTTTCATTTTACATAAAATCGATAAATACGTCTAGAAAATAAAAGTACCTTAAACTTTTTCTTTATATTACCAAAAAGGCTATTTGTAGTGGCCCAGTTGGAGAGATATTTATTTTGCTTCTTGTTTTCAACGTTTTTTTCATTTGACCCCTATAATTATTGATTAACATTATTAATAAGAAAAATACAACTATTGTGAGATCAATGTGTTCAACATTAAGCATACTAGATCGTCGAGAGATTACATGGGGAGGGAATACGTCATTGCTAATTAATATAATAAATATAACAATATTAAAAAACTGACAAATATGAATCTTCTCTATAACGATTCGATTCACGTAATAGCTCACTAGTGTCGTCCATCAAAGAATCATCAATTAATGATTTTGTAGTATAGTTCAGTTCACTCTTGGGCTCAATAAAATTTGTATGCATTTCCTTATATCGTTCAGTCATGTCTAAATCGCCCATCAAATGAAAACATTTTGAAATTGACAGATAAGCATTTTTCAGATCGCAATATTTGTGTTTTGATTTGGAAAAAGCAATCAATTGCAAGTAGTACTCTCTAGCTTGATGATAATTTTTTTCCAGTATTAAAAAATTGCATAATCTTTCAAAAGCCTGAATGATGATTTCATTATTGTCGAGTGTTTTGGCAATTTTCAAACACTCTAAAAAATATTCCTTGGCTTGTGTAAAGTTTCCATTTATAACGTCAATATAACCTATAATAATTATAATTTATAAAATAAAAATAATAACAACCTAATCCGTCTTTAATTTTATATATATAAAGTGACTCTTTGTTTACAAACATTTCTTGTACATCAAACAGGGATGACTTTAGTAATTGAGTTGACTTTTCAAATTGATTCAAGAGTAAATAACAATTCGACAAGCAAATCTTCAATCTTATCCTGCACTCTTTATCTTCCACATACTCCAACAATTTTATATACCTTTTAATGGTAAACTGACACGATTTTTCAAAATCTTTCAATTCATCCCCCGGATAAAAATTTTTATCAACCAACAAATCGTAAAGATTTTTACATTTAATAAAATGTACCGACGCTTCGAATATTTGAAAATTCAAAACAACTTGGCTGTTTAAAATGTCAATGTTCTTAGAAATTAATAATTCCGCATTATTGGCTGAATTGATCGAATACGTCATGTGCTTGAAAAGGGCAAAAATGGTAGATATTTGAACATGTATTCTAATTTGTTCAGAAACGTGAATAGATGTTTTTTCCGTGATGCTCAATTCCAATTTGTAGAAAATTAGAGCTTTACAATACATTTTCAATTTGAAATAACTATATGCCATAAAGTCGTATACGACGAATAAAAGTGATAAATTATTCGTTCCCTCATCTATAACTTGTTGGCAGGATTCAATAATGAAATTGTAATTGGGATCTGTACTTTCTAGTATTTTATAAAGGTTTGAAACTGTTTCAGCAACAGTCATTTTAAAATTTTTAGCAAAATGGCGGTATAAAATAAAGTTTTATTTATTATTAATTTTTAAAAACAATCGAAACAATTCTAAACTTTATATTTATTTTTATGTCGATATAAGATATTATTTATACTCTACTTTGTTAGATTCCGTAGTTGGTTTCATTATAATTATTGAATCAATTTTACCACTTGATGTTGGACTATATTTAAGTTTTTATTGATATTATACTATTATGTACGTAGTCATCAGTGATGATTTTCATTGGTCATTCACTGTTATTATCAACCATGAACCATAAACATAATATTATTCACAAATTTACATTTTCATAAACTTTGAAATGTTATTTAGATATTTTGTAGAAGAAATTCATAAAGGTAAACTTTTAAAATTTTTTAAAATAAAAAAAATATATAGATAACATGAAAAATGAATGCACGTGTGAAGAAGTGCAGAAAAAAGAACCAGATCCGAATGTTCCGTGGAAAAATACATACGATATATTTGATCTATTGCTGATATAGTTAATTATAAAATTATTTTAATAATTGTATGTTGTGGAAATAAAAAGTTTGTTTTAATTTTAAACATCTGTATTGTTAAACAAATACATTTTTTATATTATTTATTTTTCTGTTTGCTCAATTCTAAAAGTTGATATTTTGAAAGTAAAAATGTCAAAAAGTAAAATTATTAATTTACACTCACTTCAATACATTCATGTCAAGGTTTAATTAAATAAATAATTTTTATAAATGTACTATAGGACATCAACTCTGGAATCGCACAACTGATAGTTGGACCAAAATCCTATAGTCTGAAAAATAATCAACTGTTATCATGTTTAATGTTTATAAATTATAATTATCTTAGGGTCACTGTGGGATTAACTAGATATGTTATAGTCCCCAGAAATCACTTTTGCGTGGTGAAAAATCCAGTTTTCAAAAAAGATGACGGATCCATATCCCTTTCTTCAAACGGAGAAATTGAAATTTTGCACGATATATTAGATGTTAGATTACACCAAGAACCTTTCCCTCTTTATCCGGGCGAAGTGTTACATACAAGCGTTGAAAAAATGAAAATTGTAAGCAAGAATCAGTCCATTAGATTATGCGCTCGAACCGATTTTATTAAGGATGAAAAACATTTCCGGGCTGGAGAAGAATGGATTATAAATGGACCACGTGAGTTGAAATATATATATATATTATTTAAAATATTTGTAGTCACGTATAAACCAAATATAATGGTGGAAGTTGTAGAAATTGTCACACATAAAATAGTTCAATCTTTTCATGCAGCGAGTTTAATGGCATTAAAAGATGTTACTTTTGGAGGTGTTTCTCGGAAAGCTGGAAAATCGTGGTTGATATATGGGCCGACCGAGTACATTCCAGTGTCGAATATTGAATTTGTGGACATTATTGAAGAGACTTCAATTAATTACGGGGTAAATTTTATATAAAATTATAAATATTTATTTTTAGAAAGGTATAATTATACAGTGTGTTAATGATTTTGTTGATATTTTTGGAAAAAATCGTAAAATTGGAGACACGTGGATTATATCATATAAAGACACACCTCGATATTTTATCAGTCCTAATGAAATATTGGTAAAAGTATACGTTGAAAATATTTTAAATGTTTTTTTAGGTGGAGAAGAATCATTCCTTGACAATTCTTGAAATAAATGAATACTGCAGTATACAAAATTTGTACAACTCTGAAATAGTCAACAAATATGGACCTTGTCAGTTTTTTATACAAAATAATGAAGACTTTAAAAAGATTCAAAAATGTATGCTATTAAAAAAGTATGAAGGCTTGATTTTAGAGGCACAGTGTGACTTGGAGGATGATATGGTATGATCAAATAAAATTAATTATTTAAAACATTTTATTTAATAGGACATGCCTAGAACAGCTGGGGAAAGGTGGATGGTATATGGCCCTGTACTCTATCGACCTAAATTGGATATAAAAGTCGTAGAAATCCAAAAAATGCACGTGTTGAATGAAAACGAAGGTATATATGTAAGAGACACGAGGAATGGAGAAGTTCGTGCCATTTCTGGCGAGTGTTACATGTTAAAAGAGTATGAAGAGTTGTGGTCCAAGAAGGTAAAAAGAGAGATTGACATTAAACTGAAAAGTTTAGCTCGGGTATCAGAGGATATTTTGAGTAAATCTAGAATAGCTAGAAAACCAGTTAGTATACCACGACCTAAAACTGTAAAAGCAAGAACCTCTCTATTTGGTAGATCAGAAGTCGCATATAATGCAGTGGAACAGCTACAAGACGTTGCTGATTGTAGTTTGGATGATAATACAATAAATTTGAAATACTCGAAAAACCACGAGATGATAGTATACAATGTTTTAAAGGGACATGTGGTTCAGATATTCGAAACAATATCAAACAAATCTAGGTAGTTAACATTTTAAGCATTTAATTATATAAATTTAGAATCGTCTTTGGTCCCAACTTGGGTTAAATTTTTTTTTAATTGTGTAAAATTCAATAAAAATAAATACAAACGTTTAGTAAAATTGCGACCACACGAAGAATTTACACTAATAAGTCTTTCTGGGGGAATACCCAAACAAACTAGATCCAAAAACGACATTTCATTAAAATTGGGGCCAGATATAATGCGAGATAAAATTGAAGTCGAGACTGCAGATCATGCTAAATTTACAATCGTTACAGCATATAAATGGTAAAAAATCAAATTCTTAGATCGGTTAATTTTTTTTAAAGGCACTTTGAAGTGACTAGAAATAGTCCAGACGAAGAAATTGTCAAATTATTTTCTGTTCCCGACTTTATCGGTGACGTATGTAACAAGATAGGTTCCATAATAAGATCGGCTGTTACCTCAGTGAAATTTGATAATTTTCACAAGGTTTTTTTGTCAATATATTTACAATTTGTAATTATTTTCTACTAGAACGCAATCAACATTATAAAAATGTCAATTTTTAAAAAGAAACATGATGGTCATTTGGAAAATCGAATATTTTTCTCAGACAATAATCTTGTCATTACTGGAGTTGACATCAGGTCAATAAAACCTTCTGAAGAACCAACTAGACTCTCTTTGCAAGGAGCAGTACAACAGGCGATAGAAATTACCACTAAATCGCAAGAACAGCAAGCAAAGTAGCATTAGTTTTTTTAAATAAATTTTTCTTTGATAAATTATTATAATACTATAGGCATGAAGCAGCTCTGATTGAAGAAGAATCTCAGTCCACGATGACTCTCGATAAAATAAACGACGATATTTTAGTTGAATCAGAAAACAAAGCTCTACAGGAATGCAAAGCAGAGAGACTCATCATTGAAAAATCTGGCATAGAGCGTGCCAGTGTAATGGCTAATATTGAAGCAAGAAGACTCAATTTTCAAACAGATGTTCAATGTAACATGGATAACATCAAGCGAGATCAAATACTATTTGTAATTTTGTAATTCAACATTTATAAATAATACTTTTATAGAATTACAGCATGGAGAAGAAAAAAAATGAAAAGGAATTAGAGTTTAATTATGAAAAATTGAACGGTGAAATACAATTGGAATATATGAAATTAAAGCAGGATATTTATGTAGACAGGACAGTGCAAGTTATAAAAACTCTTACGCCAAAACATATTTCATTCTTATCAGAATGTAAAAATGTTCAAAAAATAGAAAAGGCCACTGCTTCAAACGTCGATAAAGTTTTATTGTCTGATCCAAAACTGAATATTGTACTGTTGGACTCAAGTTGTCAAAGTCGTTTGAATATATAAATGAATCAAGTTAAAATAAAAGTTTTATTTAATTAACATTCAATATATATATATATAATTTATCGTATAATTTATTGACTTTCTTCGGCCGTTTCTTGGGTTGTGACCGTGCAAGTACATCCAACGTTTTTGCAAATTTCACAGTATATAGGGTCAACTATATATATAATTTGTCTATTAAAATGAAATTTTTTAATTTTATTGTACCGTCTTGATGATGTCTCAAATTCATTTTCTCGTTTGAAATTTCTTGAAAATTTTAATGTGATTGGAAATGTAAATTCGAAATAATGAAGAAAATTTCACGTTGTTTACATTTAAACATTTAAATTGTAGACGTAAACATGTCCAACATATTGAATTATAATTATTTGTTAAAAGTCTTAACACAAAACAAGCCTGTGAGGCACATTATTTCGATGCTTTATTATTAAATATCCAACCTGTTGGTCATTCGGGTATGAATTATTATATTGTTGATTAAAATACTAACCATTTAGACCATAAAATTTAAACAAACCTGTTTAGCGGATTAAATGTACCATTTAAATTATACCTTATCACTTTAATATCTTAACACTTAAATGCATATTTTAAATTTTAAAATCTAATACATAAGAGTGTTTTCTGGTATACTAGAATGTTCTCGCCCAGTAATTAAGGCTTCTACTGATAAGAAATATACTGATTTTAGGCAGTTTAGAATGGAATTACTTTTCGGAAGACTAGAATTCATAGTAAAGTAATCCTTAAATATACAGTTGGTATAAACGTGGCTAGGTCCAACTGAATTAGTAGTGGATGGAGTATCAGTAACCAGACCTGCCTTTATGTGAACGTATTCCTCTATATTGGGTGCAAATTTTAAAAAATCATGAATTTGATCATTTGATAAAATTGACGCTACCTTTCTCGTATACCCCTGACTATACGATTTTAGCATCAACGTTAATCTACTCCATTGACTTAAAGATTTCCCCGTTTTTATTTTATGAAAATTATTTAGTTTTGAATGTTCCATATAGTAGATGAGGCATAGTCCTGAATCAGGACTCCTGATCTTTCAGGAGCTATTAATTAATCAATTAATTGCAATTTTTTAATAAAAAATTTTTTAATTACGATACAATATTTTTCAGTTTTGTACGTCCAAAATCGCCCACAAATCCCACTTTCTGATGATTTTTTGAAATATTTTGAACACGTTACTTTATTGGACGATATTGTAATTTGTCACTAAGCGATTTTGAACAATAAATGAAAGTTATACTTTTAATTTTAAAGATCGTCAAAGTTTTACCCAAAAAATTTAAATTTTGAAAAATTGAAAAATTGTAATTAATTGGTTATCCCGGATAACTTATCCGCAATCAATTATCAATTTTTCACATTCTACCCAATTAATTTTTCGAACCACCTGCATTTTAGATTTTAAATAAATATATTTTTAAACAAAATTTAAAAAGTTGTAATTTTAAAAATAAACAATTTTTTCAATTGACCAACAAGGTAATCAATTTACAAATGTAACATTTACAAAGTGACAATATATAAAGAATCAATAAAATTTATTTAATCTAGCAATTACAAGAGCAATTATTTCTCAGCAACAATCATTTTATTTTTAAAAAAATTTATATAAAAAATTTTTAAATGACTGTTTAGTTGTCTATGGTTACGCAAAATACTAATTAAGTAGAATAAATTATGCTAATTGGTTGCCTAGTTCCCTGTGTAAAATACCGTTTTGCTAAATTCCTATGCGCATACAAGAAAATACAGACTTTTATAGTTTCAAAATCACGAAAAAGAAGGAAATGAAAAAAAAAGATAGAGATAATATAAAATTTTATATATATTAGACTAGATAATAATAATGATAATAATAATTTTCAATTAATTTTTTAAAATAATTATTCTTTTTAAATTATAATAAATTTCATAATAGACTTAGACTTTTTGAAAATTTATCAGACTTATATCAAATTACAAATTATTAGCCTACATTTGATCAGTGTAGTATAGCTGCCGAAACCACTACCTATTCAATAGTTTGTTACAAAATTTAAAATAAATTAATATTTCAGTGTTTTCTCAAACGCTCATATGGACGTAAGTGTTATAACACGCGCTGAGCTGCATTATTTGAATTCTTTATCCAACATATTGGTAACTCGAGTACAATTTATAAACATTAGTGATTAAATAAGTTTGTGTTAAAATATCGATTTATACTGAATAAATTATTCATCAATTAAAAAAATGGGTATTAAAAACTAATAAATTGTAAATATATACAATTAAATTATACCTGTCTTCTTTAAGATAGTCTATAATCTATTTACCTTAAAAGTGTATACATATCGATCGGTGTGAAATTACAGATCGATATTGATATAAACACTAAAAAAATGGGAAAATAAGTGACCTAGAAATGATAAATAATTTTATTTATATTTTTAACATCTTTTAAGTTCACAATGGATTCTTCTTCTGACAAAAAGCTAAATCAATTGATAATAAATTCATTTTCTGTAACATATTTATAAAAAACATAAATAATTATTAGCATCTTATAAATTCTTTCAACCCCGCTTACAAACAATACATAACTGCATTGAAGGAGCACTACAAGGCTACATTCGGTAATTATAAAAAATAAATTATTGTAAAATATTACAAGTATTTGCTTCATCATTTGATAATCTCGAAATATCCATCAAAAAATTATCAGAAAGTGCTCAAAAGAGTAAAAATGGTATTAACAATATTGGTAATTTTTTTAATAACTAGACAATTTATTTAAAAATAGCACAATCAATGAATAACATGGGAAATTTCATAACGCAATTTAAATGCATCGTTTTGAACGTAAACAAAAACATTTTAAACCAAATCATCCTTTCAAATGATGAAAAAATCAATTCAGAAAGCGACAATCAACCTTTAGTAGTAACTTGTACACATTTCTTGTCGTTTTATGATTATTTAGAAAAGAATGAAACAATATCAAAAAACCGAAAGATACAACACTTCTATATTTAAAAAAATGCAAAACAAGAAACTGAGGTACATGAAATTAAGAAAAAAGTCGTATAAATTTGACATACATGTTCAACAAGTATTTTCTATTTTTTTTTTTTTTAATTATTCACATATTCCAATTTTATTTCAGATTACGGACAAAATATCGAATCATGTTTACAGCATGAATGAAATCAAGTACAAATTTTTTTATGAGGTACAAAAAATGAATTTTTATATTATTATTTACCATAGGCCCTTCGAGAAGAAAAACAGAGGTACAGTAGAGTGTTTAATTGTATGATTATACACTCTCAGTTGTTGGTAGCTAATTATAAAGACGTAATATTTCATGTGATAGAATATTAAAATATAACTCACATAGTACATTGAAGATCTAGAAGAAAATGTTCATTCATGTGAAAAGATAATGGACAAGCCAAACATTATTACGCCCGATATTGAAGAAATTTTAATGTCATTTAGAGTAGTAAAAATATTATAGAATTTTGTTATGTTTTAGGAAATGAGCATCGCTTCTCAAACATCTACAAGTACATGCACAAATTCTGATTTTAATCAAACTAAATCATCAAAAACACATAGTATATATTCAGGTAAATACACTTTAAAATTTAAATTATAATTATAATCCTCTATTATATATTTAAAGTAAAGTGATCAAAATTGTTTGTGTGTTTGTACGTAGTACAAACAGTCCATCTAGTATAAATATATAATTTACAGATGTTGCATTTAATTTCATGATAGCCATTAACGATTTCCATCCAACATCGATAGATCAACTTCTCGTAGTAAAGTCTGATATTATACAATGCAGCGGATACAAGAGTGCGGGTGGGTGGCTACATGGAACAAATTTAAGAACTCAATTGTAATAATATCACGAAAAAATAATAAAGTAATATAGATCCGGTTGGTTTCCAGCCAATATTTGTAGCGACTATGACGAATGGGGGTATAATATAATTTATTTATAAAAATTGTATATTTCTCAGAATGAAAAAGTACAAATCCACTTCTTTTCTCAACAAATATCGCGTAAATAATTCAAAGCAAAATAAAGCATATTACATGGAAGAATCCAATATGAATCAAATCGATGATCAAACATCCATAATCACTGAAGCAACTTTAAATTTACCTGACCCAGGTGTACAAGAAAATCTCGTAGACTGTAAAAAAATAAAGAAATCTGCCAGTTTTAAAACATTTGGAAATAATTTATAATATAATAAATTTATTTCATGTTAGGTTGAAATTAAAAATGTCATTTCCAGACTTTAGTTTTATATTCTCAATGTTGAAGGTAGGGTAGATGTCAATTTTATTATAATATTTATCGTAAAACTGCTGAAATACAAAAATTAATTACATTAAATAAAATAAAAAAACGCCGTTGACAGGATTCGAACCTGCGCGGGGAAACCCCAGTAGATTTCAAGTCTACCGCCTTAACCACTCGGCCACAACGGCATGTATACACATTTACTGTACGTAATAAATTTACCTCTTGATATATGGAACATTTTTTAATAATATCCGGATATATTTTAAACACATCTCCAACGAAATAAGCCAGACTTGTGTGATGCGTTTTGTGCTATTAAAATTTAAATATAAACAAACGAAAAAAAATAATTTACCTGATTTTCTTCGATTCCAAAATCACCTAAAATACTGTCAATAGTTTTTGAAATATTAGTCAAACAGTCTTTTTGTAATCCTCCTGTTTTCACCACAATAAAGGATCGTGTACGTTGGGGGTTTATAAATACATCAAAATCACCAAACACGATTTCAAATGGTTTTAAGTGGAAATTTGACATTTTTTCGCGAATTGAATTAACCCAGTGATTTCGAATTACAAACGTATCGGAAAAACTAACATGGAACGTGTCACAAAAGTCGAATTTTAGACCTAAATTTACGAGGGGAGATAGTATTACCTCTGAGAAAGCAGAGATGTAATTTGTATCAATTTCAAGACTTACTAAAAAAAAGTTATTAATTTTTTTAATTATTTTACTACAATCAGCGTAAAATGACGATGCCCAATTTCCTATAACGTGCTCAAAAGAACGAATTTTTTGTGTTGGGAGTGCCATCGAAAATTTTAAAAATATAATCTCTGATCACATCGAACAAAGTTTGTGTTCATATTGTCGTTACAGAATTTTAATTTGCAAGTTTTTTTTATTTGCAATACCAATGAACACTAACGATGTGTCTAATCAAATGAAAAAACTCGAAATGAACGATGGTGATAATCAAGAAAACTTGGTAATGGATAAATACGACTCTGACAAGTTTAAAATTGTTCATTACAGAAAAACAAACCAATATAGGTATCTAACTGATGATAAAATTGTTCACGCGATTGCTCCTGTTGAACATGAAATTAAACCCATTTTGGAATTTGTTCAAGACTTTAAACAAGTGCATCATACCTTTCAAGAATCTGAATTTTGGAAATATTTGATAGATCGTTTGACTCTCTTGGGGAAAAAGGTACAAACTTCTGATACTAGTTTAAGTAATAGCATGTCTGATAAAATGATACCTTTATCGTCCCAGGTGAAAAAATTAAGTTTAAAATCGGACGAAGGCATTAATTATCACAGCAAAGTACCTGAAAAGGATAAAAAATCTAAAATAACAAGTTTCAAATACAAAAAGGTGTCTTTAAACGTATCAAATAGAAAAGGATCAAAAGTTGCAGAAAATAAAAATATGCCAACGGACAAAAAATATGAAAAAAAGAAGGAAAAAAAGGTTTTTGGAAAGTGTAAATTTAGAGAGAAAAAACAAAGTGTTGATTTTATAAACTCTAAAAATTTCGACGTTTTCAATATCAATAAAGAAGTTGTAAAATTAATACACGTCAATGAAGCTGTATGTTATGGCATTGGTCCATTTAGCCATGATAAAGTGTCGTTGATTCAATTAGCAGCATTTGTATGTCTTGTGGAGTATTTTAAAGTGGATAAGTGTAAAGTGTTTATATTTGACCCTTGTTTTAATAGGTATTTTCAAACTTTTTATAAATTCATTTTTTAATAGCTTAGAGAAGCAATTAATAAGCAGTCATCTGGAATTTTCTATAATAGATCAAAATGAATACTCAAAAAGACTTGCTTCACCAAATGGAAAATCTTTTTTTTTCATGCCCCATTGTGACAAAATTCTTATTGAAAATGTCTTATCCACAAACTCTATTTCGCATTTATTGAACCAACTTATTTTATTCTCAAATTCCATTAATTGTATATGTGATAGTTTACCTTCCCGAATATGTCGATCCGACTTCCCCTTCATCTATTCAACCCAACCTGAAACGGACGAAACAATAATTGAAATATCATCCAATGATGAATATTATACTGCATTCAACGACATGTCACTACATTCGTTCAAAAGAACAACCTTGATAATTGAACCGAAACTGAGACAATACAACAAATAAGTTTATAAGAAATTTATTTTAATTAATTAAAATGTACAGAATAATAACAAATGATCAACGGTGTATTGTTTAGGATTTTAAGTCAATCTACCTTTGAGAATAGTCAATTATAGTATAATTTATACCGAAATGTAAAACATTATTGATTGGAATTTCGAATCAACAATCTTGTTTTTATAAAGAATTATTAGTTTTACATTTCATTCACTTACGTGATTCTCAAATTTACTGTATCAATTGGATCATAATTTAGGTAGTATGTGTCTATTAATTGCGATTTAATCCAAATCTATTTAAAGTTTTTGTCTCATGTATCAATTTTAAAATCATACCATTTTATATTTCAATTATTCCACTTGATAATTTAAAATAATTAATATTTCCATTCATTCATGGTCGAAGCACGTGGGGATAAATTTACATACGAGTGTTTGATTTTGGCAAAGATACACAATAGGATGAAAGATAGTCAATGCCCTCGTAAAATTAATACATTTTTTAGTTTAAAAAATGACGTGTTTAGAAGTTGATGTTACAGCCAGTAAAAAACGTATGAAATTAATAGATGATTCATGTGCTGTTAATATTCGCATTCGATTATTAAATCAGATTGAAATTTACGATAGGAGCAATTTATTATTACCTACATGTGAAGGTAATTTTATTTTTTCCATTATTTTATAATTTTCAGATATTGAATTTGAAAAATTGCTGACAAAACATGAACATGATCGAAAATTCAATTCTAATGCGATAAACTACAATGAATTTTACCAAAAGATATTGAATTACGTTAAAAAACGAATGTAAATTAAAAAATTAAATTTTAATAATTTTAATATTAATATTTAATATTCTGTAGTCAAAACATTTTCACCTACCCATTCAATTACTAAATTCACATAATCACATGCAATTAAATCACTTTCCTCATCTGCGAGGACAATTGCCGTTTCTACTTTAGAAGAGTTTAGTGCAAAGGTAAAAGGAGATCCTTTAATTATTTTGTATTTTTTAAAAGTTTCATCTGACAAGGGAGTATTTTTCAATGTTTTTGCTTCGTAGTTATTGTAATATATAGAGACTAGAAAAACGTCTGATACGCCATTTTCGATAAACTATTATTATACAATATAAATTTTAATTATAATCACCTCTCCATCGATGAAACTTAAAATAATACTTTCCAGTCCGTTTCGTATTTTACTCATTAGTAAACTCCATTTCCTACATTTATTGTCATAAAACTCATATGACTGATTTTTGTAGTACAATAATCGTGTGAATTGGCGCATTTTCTACTTATTAAAAAAATTATCTTTACAAATAATTACATTTATCATCGAGTCAACACTAAAACATACATGTCCTGTCCCAGCTAGCCTTTTATAAATATCCTTAAACCTTATATTGTCTGAAATCACTGGTTTGCTGTTTCTTTTTGTTATTGATATTATTGAATCTACAAGAGAGTTACTTTTTCGTGTTTTTTTGGCATGGCAGTTGATCATATTTTGTATTACATCTTCAAAACTATCCCAATTAATGCATAGTGGAGCTTCGTTAACATTTGCTTCAAAGAATACATTGTAGATTCCATTTATGAAAACTGTATCTGTCGTTGATAACATTTTAATCTTGACGAAAATGTTCAGCATTTGGATGGTTTTTACATTATTGTGGCGTACTATGGAAAATGTATACCGACAGAAAGTGTCTCTATATTCTATAGTCGATTTTTTGTTTGAATAACATGAATCTGATATCCTTCTCATTTCTAGTTCTTTCATCATTATTTCATCCGTTTCTATACTTGTTGTAACTTGTAAATTTTCACCTAGTGAGTGAAAATTTTTTTTACTAAAAAATTTCGTCTTTTTTTTCGTTTTAGAATTTTTCTTTTTTATTTGCACTGTAAAAAGAGTAGTTGAAAAATCCAAGTGTTTACTGTGGACATGGGATTCGTGGCTTGATAGGTAAATTATCTAATTTAAAAAAAATAATATTTATATTTACTTTAAAAGCTAACCTCTCTAAATCTTGTAGTGCAATCATGGAAAACAATCATCATGTACAACCCCGTTTTATAAAAATCCATGTTGTTATCCTGTTGAATATTTTCAAATGAAAAAAAGTTGCCCAAAGTACAATGAGAATGAGTGTTGCTAAAATAACACGACCCGCTTAAAAAAACATTTTCTGAACAATTACTTTTAGGTAACTGCACAGAATGTTGATTAGAAATAGCAAAATGGCTGTTAAGACGTTTTTCTAACTGATTTTTGTCCAATAAAATGACAACGTAATGGAGTTTGATTCTGATCTGTGGAGAAACTGACTCTAGTATAATACAAGCATTAACATCACCATGTTTGTTGGAATCCAACTGAAATTTCCACAAGTGCCCTCCGAAAGAAATGTCTTCAGTTACAAAAGTACTTTTGAATAACTCATGACAGTCCTCATAACTTTTGTAGTTTTTATTAAATTTACCACATTTTTCCGCCTTTTCGTGTACGGGATATTTGATGAAACCAACTGTGTTCATTTGTAAGCCATCCAAAGATGTCATTTTCGTTATTATTTTAATATTTTTTATTCGAGAAGCATTAACTGACATGATGTATTCCATGTTTGATTTATATAGTGTTATCAATATGGAATTTTAATAACATTGGATCTGTAAAATGTTACATTTTCAAAGTAATGTATAATTATGACAATAATTGACACAAGAGCTTACAAACTTATATTTATTATATGATAATTACGTCAAATAAACGTTGGATTATTAAAAAATTTCGATCAACTGAATCACCTAGTTTTTATTTTAATTTTACAAAAAAGTAATGTTACGTAACTTATTTGACTAATTGATAGATTTTAAAGGAAATAATAGTATGATTTATGTAATTATGTCGATAGATTTACTGAATTATTGATAATCATGATTCAGTATATAAATAATTCTCAATATTATGGATTTACAATATATAAAAATTGATTAAAATATAAAAAGAGATTTTTTCGTGTAATATATAATTAAGTGTTTGTTCATAAATAATTTAGAATCTTGTTGGTATTGACAGTATTGAAAAAGTTTAACTTTTAGAATTAAGAAAATTGTAGGAAAAAATATGTAAAAAAATAAATTTATGGAGATTTATATCCATGTTTACAGACGAGAATATTGATTTTGTACACATTAGTTTTTATTAAAATAAAATATTTCTCATAAATTACAATGTTGAGACAGATAAGAACGTTATTGAGAAACAACGGAAAAGTCAAGAATTTTAGAAGTTTAAGCTGCAAAGAATATGCCAACAACACGGGAATTACTAGTGTAACTATTATTGGAGGTGGTCTAATGGGTACAGGAATAACTCAAGTATGTTATCATTTTAAAAAATAAAAATTTTTACAAATTATTTTAGTGCTTATTGGAAAAATCCATTACTACCCACATTATTGATGCAGATAAAGCTTCACTTGAAAAGGCAATAATCAAACTAGAAAAGGGTTTACTTTTGCGAGGAGCTAAAAAATATAAAGACGATAAATCCCAGATAAATGCTTACTTGTCGGATAAAATGAGTCACGTTTCTACTAGTGTCAAATTATCCGAAAGCAATTTGGAGACTACAGATTTGGTTATTGAAGCTACAGTGGAAACGTTACCATTGAAGCAGGATATTTTTAGAAGGATAGAAAAAATTACAAAACAGTTTTTGAAATTATTAATGTTATTTAATATTTTTGCAGAGATGTCATTTACACTACAAACACTTCTTCTCTTTTAGTTGAGGAGATTTTTAAAGAAATGAGTCCCGAAAGGCAGAAAAATGTCAGTGGTTTGCATTTCTTCAACCCTGTACCTTTGATGAAATTAGTAGAGGTGATTAAGATTTTGTATATTTTACATATTTTCTAAATTTAGGTTGTTCCAGTATTTTACACTCATCCAACAACTATAGATAAATTGTATACTTTTACAGAGTTTCTTGGTAAAACACCCGTTACATCAAAAGATAAACCTGGATTCATAGCTAATAGGCTTTTAATACCATTTCTTTTGGATGCTGCTAGAATGTTGGAAAGAGGTAATAATAGTGTATTTTATTGTGTCATGAATTTTAGAGGACGCCACAAAAGAAGATATTGACAAAGCAATGCAATTGGGGGCTGGACATCCAATGGGTCCTTTACGTTTAATGGATTTAATAGGTCTCGATACAGTGAAACATATAATAGATGGTTTTATATAAATATTATTATTTTTCAAAAAAAACTAGGATGGCACAAAAAGTATCCTAATGAACATCAATTTCGTCCATGTGGAATAATTGATAAATTAGTAAAAGAACGCAAATACGGGAGAAAGTCAAAATCAGGATTCTACAATTACCATCAAAACTGATATTAAAACATTTATTTACATTTTTTGCCCATGCTTTTAAAATATTGTTTCCTTTTTTCTTTCTGTCTCATTTCAAATAACTCTTGCTTCTTTTGTATCTCAGTCTCCTTGTTCGACTTTGTAAATTGCAGTTTTTTCTTTTGTTTTACTGTTCTTTGATGGTTAGATTGTAGCATTCGCATCATTCCTACTAATCTATCGACTTTTTTGGTCTCTTGGTTAAATTTGATATTAACATTTTCTGAAATATCGGCAACCATTTTTTTGGGTCTAGATGCATATGGTAATTGCTTTTGTAAAGATGTAGGGATTTGCAACTTTAAAAACTTTTTTTCTTTCCTATTTACTGGAAGATACAGAGAATCTACGTTTTCCAAATTTTTTATTCCCAGATCAGTCTTAATTTGATTCACTTGTCGCATTCCACTCCAGTCAAGTCGATTAATTTTGTTTAAAAGTAAATTGGGAACAACGACATTCCACTTTAACATGTTAATTCTAATCCATGTTCGAATAAAAACAATATCACTCATAACTAGTTTGTCTTCGAAGGTTGCTCTAAATGTTCCATTACTATTTGATATTAGTTTTTTAACACAACCACGAATTCCACTTACAGACTTGATCATGGATCCCTCAAATTTTGAAGCTTCAATGTCCGTATTAAACATTCCCTTTATAAATGCAGTCTTTTTAAAAATCTTGGAAGGAAAACCCGTCAATTTCAACTTTTTAACGACGTTAGGAGATTGTGACGATCCGAGAACTACGCCTGTTGCAGCAATTCTGAATCTTTTCGTTTTAGATTCTTCAGATACGGATTGAAGAGCGACGACGCCCATTTCCTTATTAACACAATTGGTCCAACAAAATTGCATGCAGTGCATGTATTGAGGGGTATATTTCAGAGATCTATGCCGCCCGTTATCATCGGTCACAGCAAAAAACGGAATTGTCTGAACGCGTCGCCAGCCGATACTCAACACAAGAGGATCGCGATTTTTGAGGATCTTTCCAAACCACCGATGTTTTTTCAATCTTATTTGTACATAAGAGCACGTTGTTTCACTGCTTAAAAGCCCTCCAACGATTAATGGGTATGTGGGGTCAAAATTTGTCATTAATTCCACCGGTACTCTTTTTATAATGACTTTAACATATGAACCAATTTTATACCCTTCATAAATATCTGCGTTTACGTCAAATTCTTGCTTGTCCCTTTCACTCTTTTTTTCTATTTTTCTTTTCCATTCATCGTATACTTCATCAGTAGCTCCTTTACTTATTGCAGCATTTCTATCATATGTAGCATTAAATTGTTTCTTCTTTTTTATTTTTTTTTGGTTCTCATCTTCAGGGGATGAATTATCATCCTTATCTGATCCACTGGATTCAACAACATCCGAGCATGGGGAATTTTCAAATTCTAAATCTTCTTTAACCAAGTCATCCTTTTCCAGTAATTTTTCAGCATCTTCATCCGAATCCCATTCTCCACATATAAACATCTTACCTAGCATTTCTTCTTTATGCTGGCTGTACACATTTTCAAACTTTTGATTGTAAGTATTTTGTATTTCGGTAGAACTAAAGTCTTGTACCTTTTTAACAAAAATAGAGCACTTTTCTTTTTGAATAGATTCAACGCGTTTATAAATCAAATCTTCGAAATTCAAAATAGTATCATCACATTGAATCAAATTGGTCGAATTATCTTTACTTTCATTTCCCTCTGAGAAAATATCAGAATATTTATCTGTGTTAAAAGAACTATGGTCCGAATCAGATTCAATTTCTTTAACATACGTTTCATTGGAAAATTTTCCACTTTCTGAATCAGACTCTTGACAGCATTCAGAATCCACATTTTCAATAACGTCGACTATATTGTCAACATCGTTTGAATGGAAGATGGAAACATTATGTTGTTCAAAATTAGTTAAATCGGGTTGTTGTATTTTAACATGCAGTTTTTCAATAAGTTTCTAAATTTATGAAATAATAATTTATATTAAATATAAACCTCATGTTCAGATTTTTGCACATAAACGGCATCATCACCATCAAAACTAACTCCAGCAAAACCAGACATTGGTGCATAGACTTTTCTCTCTTTTTCCATTAACGTTCTGCATTTTCTAACACTTGGTGGGGCGCAAGGGTCAGATAACAATCTAACATCTTCAATAATAAAATCCCCACAACCAGGGATGTGAATTGGGCTTTTATCAACCATGTTTGTTCCTCTTACATATCCATACACCGCTATATTTAAAAGTCCAGTATCTACTTGTTTCTTAACATTAGACTCGGAAGGTTCGATTCTTAAATTATACATTGTACAACTATTTAACATTTCATGTCATACCTATCTGCCAATAAATGAGAGTGCGTCAGCTTCCAGGGCATAGGTCTCAAAGTAACGGTATTAAGAAATCGAGCCAATTTCCCAATGCTAGCTTTTATATACAAGCCTGAAAGACTTCTCTCGTAGCAATAAACTTTGGCCCCCTAAAATTAATTATAATCCATATTTACAAATACAAGCATTACGTCATAAATTTCTGTCCAAAATCTCTGCTTTATTGATTTTTTAACACACCTAGCAGTATGTATGCTCTTGAATCTGTCCATATGAGTCAAAACTCCCACAATTCTGGGAAACCCATGAGTTTGACAAATGTTAAATAGCTCGAAAATCTCCATTTCAAATCCCAACTTGGCATTTATCATGACAATCACCTACATACATTGATTACGACAAAAATTATTATATTACCAAATCAGCAATTTTAATCAAATCCAAGGCGGTATTTATATCATTGTTGCACTCCATCAATTGAATTCTTTGTTTTTTTCCTAATAAAATAAATAAATATATTAAATTTAAACTTACCCGTCACAACTACAACAGGTCCTCTAACTTTGGTTATTTTCTCATCTGTATAATGCACCAACAAACTTTTAATGAGTGTACTTTTTCCAACATTTGGAGGTCCTACAACAACAACTAATAAAGGAGGTTCTAATGAAACACTGTTCTGTTTTATGGGCACGTGTTTTCTTTTTTCTTGCAGGTCCATTGTTCTACGAATTTTTTTAGCTGCCTTATTCACAGAATTAAAAGCAAAAGCTTTAGGATTCTTTCCTTTTAAATCTTGCGGCGCAGATTTTTTTCTTTTCTTGAACATTTTATTTGACTGGTCCATATGACTATTAAAATTGTCCTGCATCGTATTTTAAATTGTAAACGAAAATTTATAAATTGGTGACCAAAATTGGCACACTCATTTGAACGACAATATAATTGTGTTATTGGTTACGAGAAAATGTTGTTACTTGTATTTTGATCATTCTCATAGGTACAAGATTGCTGAATAAAGTTGAATGTATGCGTTTCTAAACTTTTCCAACAACCAGAAACTTGTTCCAATTTTAATTTAGAAATGAATTTAATTTTCATTCTTAAATTTCTATACATAAAATGGACGATATAACTGGAAAAATTAACAAAATAAATTTATCTACAAAAAGTAACGTTAATATTTCTATTAAATTTTAAATATTTTATTCAAGAAATATCAAAAATAAATCTCAAGATATGTTCTAAAAAACCAAAGAAATATCTTTCAAAATTTCATGAACCTCTTGAATCATCTGCCCTTGTTGAAAACTTGGAATCTTTTGGTGTATTTTCAAAACATAAAAGTAAAACTCAATCATCTGATAAAAAATTTGTTGATGATATCCTTTATACTGAAAATGGAAACGTCACAAATGACTCACGAAGGCACAATTTGAAAATTTCTGATAAAAAAGTTGTCATTGTAAGAACTATAGGAAGAACCTTGAATGAGCCCAAAGTACCTCTAATTGATAAAATTTACGATGTCATTGGGGTCGCTAAATTGCTATATTTTTTTCAAGAAACTTTAGAGATTTTGGAAATTGGAGGCACAAAAAAGAAGGTTCAATAATTATTTTAAAATATTTCTTAATTGTAATGTATAGAACTCTAATGAATACAGATCTCCAGGTGGGATACTATTTACTCTTATACGAAATAGTGATCAAATCTCTAAACAGCAAAATGTTGACATTTTTCAATACGATAGAAAACATCAACAGAGAAGATTGAGAATGAAAAAAAGTACAAACAATAAAAAAATGTAAAGTGTTAAATAAAAAATAAATTAAATACATTTGATACAAATATTAGTTTTAAGAAAAAGTTGTTTAGTTTTTCCCTTTCACTAGAGTTACAGGCATTTCCACTGCAGGTAAAAATACACGTTCGATAAGGACGGTCGTGATTTTCAAGGCTTATATATTTACACATATTATATCTATTACTCATTGAGCAATATCTTTTTGTATTGGTAACTCCTACATTAAAAAACATTATTTAGATTTAATATTATTATTACCTCCTGAATGGCCAGTTTCTTTGATACAATAAGTATCTGTGCTTCTAGGACATTCTGATGGTTCAATACTCCAATCAAAATAAGTTCTTATACAAGCCATATTTTTAGAGGAATTGCACTGATAGCATTTTAAACTTGAACCATCTGTATATTATAGAATATTAATATAAAAAATAATTATAACCTTTCAAGACATTGACTAAAAAACATAGAACCATAAGATTATGAAGATACATCATTAATAGTTTATTTAAAACTCATAAAATAGTTTTAAATTTTAAACTAAAATCATATAATCTTTTGTCTAGATAGCAACAGTTTAATCAAGCGTATCAAAATAATGTATATTTACACAAATAAAATTCGGTTGTACCTTTATATCGAATGGTCCCTTTTAAGGAGCAGCTGTACATCACCAGGTTGTTATTAATTCGCCATGGAGGCAACTTATAAAATATACATTACGTCTTTGTTTTCGTTATTTATAAATACATTTTGTTAATTATATTTTATACTAATTTTATTGTAAAGAAGCTATAATTTTAAATGGAGACTCCTAAAGTAACCCTAAACTACTTCGCTGAAATACTTTTCGTTTTACTGTGTCTCATTGGAGTTTTATCCATAGTTTCGTTAGGTATTGTTAAAATAATGTAATAATTAATATTTAAACTTAGGATGGTATATTGTTTGGAAATGTTTTCTTCAACGATACAAATTTTTTCGTGAATTTCCAAAATTTGTCGAAGCCAATCTTTGCAAAACTCACAAGTCTGAAACAGTTGACACAAAATTTGTTCAAAAGAGATACAACCTTAGAAAAAGGAAACTTTCAAACGAATTATAATTATAATTTTTTATTTTTATTAATATATAAAAAATGCAATCATTTCTTTTTCGAGTTTATCAATTGATTTGCTTCTTTTTTTACTGCACTGAGAAGAACTTGAGAGGTTTCCAGAATCTAGATAAATATTGTAATAAATTATTACTAATAATTAATATTTTTTTAAAAATGATTACCTTCATGTACGCTGCCTCGTTTTCTGAAATAATCCTGTCATATTCATTTAATGTTGTAATTTTTGTACACAAAGCTTCGTTAGTTTTAGCCAACTTCTTACTTAACACGTCAATATCATTCTCAATTCGTTTTTTTTCTTCTTCTTCGTCGAGGATTTCCTTCTTTAAGTCATCCCTCTTGTTACAAAGCTCTTCTATGCATTGCGTAAATTCACTGTTGTAATTATGCAGAGTAGCACTATTTTGAGCCATCGATATTAAAATTTTCTAAAGTAATGTTTTTCCGTTGTGCATTCGTGAAATTAAATAATAACGGTTACCATCTATTCCTAACAAACAAATTAATGAACAGATACCAAATAAAAGGAACCATCGGCGAGGGGGCCCACGGTATATTATATAATGACATAATTATTAATAAAAACATCATTCAGGAGTCGTATACAAAGCAGCAAGTCTAGATTTTAATCAGAATGTTGCTTTGAAACTAGTTAACAAATTTAAAGGGGCATATCTTCAATTACCACTAAAGACCAGCAATGAAGAAGTTAATATTAACCTCTTTAGAGAAATAAAAATTCTCCAACAAATAGAACCTCATGATAATATCGTACAACTATTGGATGTGTTTATTCATGGATCGTGTTTTGTTTTGTGTTTTCAACTAATGCTGATCGATCTTACATTTATATTAAAAGTTGATAAAGAACCTTTAACTGAATCTCAGATAAAGAGATACACAGTAATGCTGCTAAAGGGCATACACTATTGTCATTCCATTAATATTATGCACAGAGATCTCAAGCCGGTAAAAAATTATTTTTAATTGTTTGAATTTAATAATTTAATAATTTGGTAGTCAAATTTACTCATTGCAGAGACTAAAATTCTAAAAATTGGAGATTTTGGATTAACAAGGACCACAAAGCATTATTCGACAGAAAACAGGACATATAGTCACCAGGTATTTGAAAACATTTTAAAAAATCTTTTAACGATCTCTAGGTAGCTACAAGATGGTACAGAGCCCCTGAACTCCTCTATGGATCAGGTAATTATGATATTGGAATAGATCTCTGGGCTGTAGGTTGTATAATTGCAGAAATGTTTAATAAATCTCCCATATTCAAAGGAGAAAACGACATTGATCAATTATGTACAGTTATATCCACTATGGGTACTCCAGATAAAATTGACTGGCCTCAACTTGAAAATTTACCAGATTATAACAAAATTACATTTCCCAAAAGCGAGCCCATTTCAATGCAAAGCATGATTCCTCAGGCTAACACCTGCTGTATAGATTTAATTTCCAACTTTCTACGGTACAATCCCAGAAAAAGAATAACTACCACTCAAGCTCTGATTCATGATTGGTTTTTCAGTTTACCTTTACCAGAAATATTGGAAAATATGCCAGATCCAAAAAATTATACTTATCATAATCCAAGTGTGCATCAAACACTTGATTTTAACGCGATTCATAAAGTTGATCACCTTTTCGAATAAATTTTACATTTTAATCACAATGTGTAAGAAATTATCTGGATATGAAAAATTATTAGACAGCCATATTAATGGGACATTTGGATTTATTTCTACGCCATGAATAACAATTTTCATTCCTTCTAAAAAAATTGAATATATTATATTAACAATGTCCTTGATATTATTACCATCAAGTGATCCGATATATTCAGTTATAACATCTTTTAGACAAACATATTTAACACTTTTATCCATAACCGTATCGTAGTTTTTTTCTGGAGAAACTCGCATTTGTAATAGTACAGGTGGTTCCAAATTTCTTAAAACATAGAGGCGAAATGGAACATTAAGATAATTGTCAGATGCCATTAATTTTGAGTTTACTTTCCAAAATTCTATAAATGATTCTAGATAAAAAGTATCCCATAAATGGTTTACTTCTTTTTTTAAAAGGGATGATATAATTCTACAATTGTGACGAATACTGTCGGATTGTTTCAAAGATGAGATGAAATATTCTTTCATTGATTTTTCATTGCCGATGCGCAATATTTGCGAAGGAGTGTTCTAAAGATTCTTATAATATAAAAACGTTTTATAATAAACCTTTGTACAAACATATAGTATCCAGGGTAAGTTTAAGCCACTATTCATTACATACATATCATATAGTACTCCAATTGGATACTGCCATCGGATACAACAATCATGAGATTCAGATTCTTGAAACTTTATCCAAAGGTCATCTATAGTAACATCTTGTTCCCAATATTTGTAAAAATGTTTAAAAATTGTATTCATCAGCATTGGGAAAAAATGAACTCTAGGAACCATCATCTAAAAATTTTCATATCTAAATAATAAACAAAGCATACCACCAATTTGTCCGGAATGTTATAACCATCAAGATTAAAAATAATAGCTATTTTTCCTCTCCAGCAAGAAATTGTAGTTTTTTGGTTTTCCATGATACTTTTAAAATACCATTGTTACTTCTTTACAATTGAAAAATTTAACCCTTTCTGTGCCAGATATTTATTGCATAAATATAGCAACACAATTATTTTATGGAAACTCCGTACATATTAATATGAGCCGAACTTAACTGAGACCATGAAAGAAAAATTTTTAAAATGATTAATTTGAAAAAATGAAAAATCTATCTTGTGTAAAGGTTCAAGGCGATGTTACTGACGGGGGGAAAATTCAATGCGACCACTTTTTATACCGTTTTTTCACTTCTATACGAAATTTTTTCTTGATTCAAAAAAAAAACACAATTATAATTTTTATGTAAAAAACCTATTTTGTAACAAATTGATTCATTAGAATTGAAAAGGTACATAACAAGGATTCGTATTTTTGGAGTGAATTTTGTTGAAAAATAGTTCTTCGTATTGGCAAATGATAAAAAATGTATCGAAAATTTATGTGCTTTTGGTTCACAGCTGAGTTAGTATTGTTTTTTTTGTGCTAAAAAATATAAACATACATTTTGAGAAAAACTCTCGTAAAGTTGGTCAATTTGGCTAAAGATTCATATTTATTGGATGGAATGATATTATGACGTATTTAGCATTGTTTACAAACCGAGTGTAAAATATAAATACTGTAAAAAACGCGTTACATTTATAACCAAAATGAGCACAAATTTATCTATGAGAATTGAATATTTGAATGTAAAAATTAAATTTTTTTGTCAATTTTCTTATTTTTTGTCAAATTTTAATGTTAATTTCAAGATATTGGCCACAAATATTAACATGTGGCACTGAAAGGGTTAAAGTATAATTTACAACTAAAAATAAAAACATCATTGTTGTCAATGTTTCAATATTTAGAAACAATTATGATTATTGTTACATGGAGGTTCTCCATTGGAGAAAAATCACTGCAATCCTCGGTTGACCTTTCTGATATGATTGTAAAAAAATACAATTTTAAAATTAAATATATATCAACTGTTAAAAAATAAACTTCATTCGTTCATTTGCTTAAATTACAGTCGCACATCAAAACGTGTTTTTAACCTTTGTACACATATAAAATCATGTTGGAGATTAATAACTCGAAAAAGAAACGTAAAATCAACACTACCGATGATGACAAAGAAAAGAAAAGACTTCATTCACTTGCAGAGCAAAAACGCCGTGACATGATAAATGTAACGTTTATAAATAAATGCAATTATATAAAATTATTTCTTTATTTCAGCAAGGTCTTTTAAAACTCAAAGAGATTGGATCTCAATTAAGTGATGAAGGTAACAGTAAAGTACCTTGCTCTCCATGTAAAACGAAAATTAACATTTTACACAACAGTAATTTATAATTTTATGTTTAAATTAATATTATTGTAGCTGTAAAACATATAAATATCGGACAGGCCAAACTACACCGTTTGATAAGAGATTCAGAGAAGATGAATACCACAATTACAATTTTAAAAACACTAACAGGTTACACGAAAATTATCAACTTTAACCCACACTTGAACCATGCTTCAATCATAAAAATCGACACAATATGTGAATACGTAATTATATTAAATTATTTTCTAAGTTGACATTGACAATAGTTTGAATTAACATTATACCAATTATTTGCTTTCAACGATTCGTACATGGCATTTGAGAACGTGGATGAATGTCTTTATAAAATTATCACAATGATGGTTACTCTTTGTTCTCATGACGTAAAAAAATTATCAAACCTGAAAAAATTCATTTTTTAGAATTTGTTGAAACTGTTACAGGATCCATTGGAAAAGATAAATTTTTAGTGTTTTAATACACTGTTTTTACAATAATAATTGTAAATAAATTTCATTATGTTGCTGGGTGATAAAATATTTTAATTTGACAAATGTGATAAAATTTGACTGATAATAATTTTTTATCCAAAATGCCAAAAATGAGCGATAAACTGGACAAGACTTACAATCAAAAGGTGAAAAAGTTGGTGAAGCAGGTTCTCAATTTAAAAAAATAAATTAAAATGTTTTTAGATAGAATTTTACTTTAGTGACGCAAATTTGCGAAGAGACAGATTTATGGCCGCAGAAGTGAATAAGGATCGCGGAGGATGTATGTTTAATACCATTAATTTACATTAAAATTTAAATTATACTCCAGTCGTTGATATTTCTATTTTTTTGAAATTTAATATTATTAAACAAATGGACTTGGACGAGAATTTTATTTCCCAGGCGCTAAAAGAAAGTGAAAAGCTGATCGTGGACGCTGAGAATTTTCGAGTCAAGAGAAAAATTGCATTTTGTTTTAAAGAATCGATTGACGATAATATCGTTTATGTTGTAATATACTTAAACAAAAACTTATTTTATAGTATCTTTATAGGACAACCTCCCAAAAAATATATCTCACGAGTCTCTAACTAAAACTTTTTCAACCGTAGGTAAAGTTTTGTATGTGAGTTTGCCAAAATACAAGTCTTCAAAGGATATCAAGGGATTTGCATTCGTTGAACTGTCCTCGAAAAATGAATCTTTGCTAGCATGCCAAGTAGGGTATTACATATATGAATACTAGTAGGTTGGAATTTATCTACTAGTATATTTAAATAAATAGTTTAAAATTTAAATAATAACCTAATAGAAATTAAATACTTACTGCGGAACAGAAAATTTATGCTGTTTTCCTCGTGGTAATAAGGACTATATTAGATTACAAAGACAAATAAGCCAGCTTATGGACAACCGTAATTATTTTATTCATTATAGAGGATTTTTTCATTGTGTAGTTTCAATAAGCGATAAAATAAAAAATACTCAACATGATATTAACATGAAAAATCAGGAACACGTTTTAAGCCCTACAAGTGACGAATCAAAGAAAAACTTAACCTGTACTATTTCTAAACGAAAGAATATCAGTGGTGAATCATCTAAAGATGTCAAAAAATTAAAACTGTAACTAAATATTAGCATAATTATTAGAGAATTTTCAATCTGTCCAAGTACATCTATCATAATTCGGTTTTAATAAGCTTTTGAGCATAATATTATTTGGAAATGTCCTAATTATTATGCTAATATTTAGTTTAACATTAGTAATCCATTTATTTCAGAGATATTAAAATAAAGGATGTAAAAGCACCACTCAACAACAAGAAAGTTGAAGCAGATACAGGATTACGAGTCATGCTAAAGTATAATTATTTTTATCATTGTTCCAAAAATTTTAATAATTATGTATAAAGGTGCTCTGACTCATGTGCGCAATGTGTATTCACTAGTTAGAAAACTTAATTATATTCAAAATTTTTTCTGAGAAATGTAGATTTGAAATAATAATATACATTTTATTTAAAACGAAGACGTAAAGTGTATTGTTTCAGGAGAAGCTTCAGGGTAACGGTCGGAGTTCAACAACTCGGTCCGCCCTTATCGATACATATAAGCCATCTCAGATGTTTTTATTTTAAATGATTGGGTATTTTTAAAAGATATAATATTATTATCTAAGTTATTCCATTGGTTAATTATAATTAATAATTATTGTGGTATGTCAGTTAATTAAAATAAATTTTAATTAATTAAAAAGAATTTTGAAAAAATTTAGTTTTTAATATTTTTTCAATATTCCAGCCTCCCTTGACCACCGGTCCTGTTCTATTGTAACTAATGGGAGCATGAAAGTTAGTAAAACATATATCTAAACTGTTGTATAGCCATGTTTCAGTCAGTATAATTATATGTTAGTTATTTGATTATTTTATTTTTTATGCTTTGGATATTTGTATCGATTACTTTTAAATTTTTGGTTAGATAAGCTTGTTATATTTTTAGTGTTTGAATAATAGGGCTTCTCCTAAAAGAAGTAGGTATCCTAGTTATATCATCCTTAAAAATTACCTTATCTACAACTCCATCACTGCCTTATGAATATAAAAATTAGTAAATTGTGGTAATATATGTTTTTATAGAATCAATTGATTTACGTTTCAGAGTTGTTGACTTGGATGGTAAAAATGTTTATTGGCATTGAAGGGATGTTGTTTTGGGTAGTTGGAGTGTTTTATGTTTCAAGTTTATAGTTAAATTTTACAATTCGGAGTAGGTATTTTTTTGGAAGTTGTAAATATTATATTGATATAAAAAATACAAAATTTTTACAAGATTTGTATTAGTCCAATATAATTCATGTCTATGTAATACAATTCCAAAGTAGAATAAAATGTCGTTAAAAATATTTTCATCAGTACGCCTCCAGATAGTCTAAAAAAATCACTGAACATGCTGGAGGAGTTAACCCTCTTTCATTATAATTTTTTATTATAGTATCTACTATTAATTAATTTTTGATAATTTATTATAACAAACGAAGTTTTCAACAATAAAATATTTTCAAAAAAAAGCTTTGCAAAATTACTTTTCAATTCCTTTGATATGTTTTCGATATCAAGGGAGTAGAATATTCTAGTCTTTGAGATAATTTGTTAACTTATTAGGTACACTTGTTGAGCTGATGTCATATATATATTCATTAAATGGATTGTGAAAACAGGTGGCGCACTGGTTATTGTTCTATCGCAAATTTAAATTTTATTAAAATTACTTATCAAATTAATTATATCTATAATAGAAGTATTTGGCTGGAAAAAAGAAAGAATTACATGAGTAACAAAAAGAAAGAATATAACGAAATGAAACAAACGCTTAAAGAGGCAAAAGAAAAAAACTGTATCAATATAGAGGGAACTGGAGACCAAAAAAATTCTGTGGTGATGGATAAAAGTGAATCTAAAAAATTGGTTAAGATTCCTGGAGTTTTGGTCAAGATAGAATTGGACGAACCTCAAAATAAAAAGCATATTAGGGTAAATGTATTTTAAAATAACCAGTGATTTGTGTTTATTTTTGTAAGGAATCTACTCTGAAACTAATTTTATTATACTTTTTATTATATTTAGACGATAGTTTCCAGAGTGGCTAAACCTGCGTACATAGATATGAAGGGGGTATCAGTAACCAAAGAGGCGATTATAAGATATTGTAACCCAGAAGATGCTAATAAAGCTATAGAAGAAGATTTGGATAATTTTAATTACAAACTCACTCTGCTGGGAGGTAAAAAATAAATTAAACTTTTTATATTTTATATTTTAAACCGTTTTAAGGTAAATTTCAAGATGATTACTGGAAAATACTAAACAAGCAACGTCGTAATTTAAAACTGAAGAATAATAAAAATACTTTCAACATTAACTCTGAATCAAGAGACGATGCTAGCTTGCCTAATACTACAGAAAGTACTGGATCATCAAAACCAAATAGCCATATTATTTTTGATTAATTTTTTATAAATTACGTGTAAAATGGAATTAATTGGGACGTTAAATATATAATATCTATACATTTTTTAGTATTAACCTAAATTTTAAATACACATCCAGATGTCTATAAACTGATACAATTATTATTTTGAATCGTTTACTTATTTTAAGAATAGTCTATTTTTAGAGTTTAATCTTGTAATAAATTTTCCCGTTGGTGACAATATTGTAAATCACATTTTTTATATAGTGGTTTATTTTTTCTTTTCTTTGCAGTATATTTTGAATGTTTTTGTTTTGTTAGGTAATTTTTATTATTCTTTCAAATTACTGTAAAAAGTATATAATTTGTCGTTGTTTTAGACATGTTTTGCATTGTTATCCATTATGATTAGAAAAACCTTGTTTATCTCTATTTTTGCATATAGTATTAATGGATTAGAGAAACATGACGATAATTGTATTAATATATTTTGATAATATGAACAATTTATAAAAAATTTAGATCAAGGAGATGATTTTGAATACAAATCTTCATTGAGTAATTCAATATTTTATTTAAATTATAATTATAATACTATTTTATTGCTAGTACTCGTTATAGGAGTGACTTGTATTGTTATGGTAGCATTTTTAGTTCTTGTTGGATTCACTATGTACAGGTTTCGTTAAAAATCATAATGATATATTTATTTTAGATGCATAAGACAGAAAAATGACAAAGTCAACGACTCTACCCCATTTAAAAAAGACAAAACTACTGATGAATTTAAATACAAAGAGTACAGTTCATTCAGAAGAAATGTAAATGCAGCGTAATAAAGGTTATACAAATTTTTCATAAAATATAAATTAGAAACAAAAATTACATGAAAACTTCAAATAAACACAGCCAAATAGACAGTACAATATACGAATGTGATGGTCTAGAAAATGTAATAATTATTTAACATTTTTTGCTATTATATATTTAGTCACAAATTTACGAAGTGTCCAACCCTAATTTTAGAAAAACTACACCTCATTAATAAATAATGTAAAAAGTAAAATGATTATATTATATTACAACAGAAAAATTAAAAAAAATTATTATTCCAAATCAATCGGAGGTATATCAACAGGATACGGTTCAAAAACTAATTCATTGTTTATGTTTGTTGTCGATTTTGACTTGATGCATTGAAAGTCTACATGGCGGCTCCGAGCTTCTTCCTTTTCCCAAGATACGTGGATAAATGGACGCTGTATGTAATTATATATTACTTCAGGTCTGGCATCTCGTCTTTGGCGTACCTTGTCTTTGTGTGTTGCATAAGCTGTATTAATAATAATATTAATAAAAAAATAAATATAAATTTACAAATTTATAAATACCTTCAATTCCTAGACGAACTTTTTTCAATCCCCGCTCAATAAACAAATTTTTAGCAATATCTCGATTTTCGACATATCGAAGAAAGTTTTCCATTTCAGAATTGTAAATTTCTAAATGGGTAATTCCACGTCAAAACGACAAATTTTAAACAAATTTGTAACTCGACATTTTTTGATTCCTACAATATATACCTCAAAAAAATCACAATATTTAGGAGATACGGAATCCTTTTTCAGAAAATAGATATAGGGGGTTTGAAAATCATGACAACAAAACATATTTTCACTCTACATTGTAGACATTGTAGAGTCTACAATGTCTTTAAGTTTTTCACAATGCACAAATCAAAAAATTAAAACATACTTTGACAATATTACAATCTATTGAATAAAAAAAAGTTATACTATTTTTATTAATTAGCTACTAATTAACAGAAAAACTGTAACTTTAAAAAGGTATTAAATAATTGGCTAAAATTTTTTGTATGCTTTAATTGTATAATTTTAATCAACACATCAAAAAATTAGGAGGGTAAAATAATTATTTTAATATTTACAGTGATGGACAGATTATTGAGGTAGATAC
>JAUZND010040001.1:0-44444 GCA_034780555.1 Coelogynopora nodosa
TCAGACAAAAATTGAATGTTTTGCCTGCATACATTACATCTACCAATCAGAATTGAGGGAATTCCACCAATTTGTGATGTCGAAACAAGCCAATTAAAATTAAGAATATTATGCACCCTTTCCATCCTATGGTTGTGCTTTAGTCAATACAATGCACCCGCTGGCTATAGTGATGCATTTTAATAGGTTTTTTGTGAAAAAATTTGCATCTTTTAAGGTTTTATATATTAAAATATATAAAACCACCTTGGGACAGCGTTTGTCCCATCTGGCATGCATAAACAGTTGTATCTTGGGACAGCGTTTGTCCCATCCAGGTTTAAAGGGTTAATCCTTATGCTAGCGATCCTTAAGTTTAGACCCGTAAATTCTGTAAAAAAATATGGTTATAATTTATTATACAAATTATTTATATTTATAAATTAAATTAAATTTATATAAATAAATTATTATATATAAATTATATATAATATAATAATATATAATAATATATATAATATAATAATATATAATAATATATATAATATAATAATATATAATAATATATATAATAAATAATATAAATTATAAATAAATTAAAATTACCACATATGTACAATTTTGTGAATCCATCGACCCGAACATTCACAAATACAATCGAGGGCACATGGGGAAATGCGAAAGCAAAGTACTGTACCATGCACGGTACATCCAAAGGTCTGTTTTCTAGCTATCTCCAGGAATTTCTTTGGAGGTGCCATTTCTCGGAGCGCACCTTCGGCAATTTGATGTACTGGATCTGACATTATTATGAGTGACATTTTTTGATTTTCATATACCATTTCATAAATACATGTTTTCTATGGATTTATTGACACTACTTTTAATATCTCTATATTTGATGCTATTTTTAAAATTTCGGAATTTACGGGTCTAAACTTAAGGATCGCTTTTTATGCTTAATATGTGTTCCATAAAGTATCAATTAAAATATATTTCTCAATAATTTTTTACTTGTAGACATAATTATGGCTCTAACTGCTGCTAAAAAGTAAAAATATATAGAGAACAATAAAATCTGATCCTGTTACATACAGTTTAGAGAAAGAAAACAATAATAGAGAAAGATGGCTCACAATAAGAGCGGTGTCACCAAAGCAAGAGAATTTATAATCAATAAATCAGCAAAAGAACACAAAAGTATGGAACTTAGCTCAAAAGAAATACTGTAATTTTCTGTATGTCATAATCTAAAAAGTAATTTGTCTTGTTTTAGACAAAAGCTGACTTCTGTTAAAAAAACTATACTTTTAAGAGCTGTTTATACAAACTTAGCAAAATCAAATATGAAACTAAATTCTGCCAATAAAAAAGTCAGAAATATATTATAAAAGTTACCAGAAATTTTCAAATGAAAATAACAGAGATGTGAGCCTGCAGTGCTACAATGGCAAAAAGGGCATTGGATGAAACAAGTATGTCATTGGATGCATTTAATAATTTAAAGCTTCATTATAATAATTGCAGAACCATTATTCAGGGTGTATCACAGTATGTCCCAATGAATGAAGCACAATATGATTAGTGGACAAATAAAACAAAAGATAATGAGCTAGACTAGATGGGGGTCAGATAAAAGCTATAATATTATAGAAAAAGAAACTATTACCTGCACCTTGGTAGAATTGATAGACTAATCTAGAACTAAAATAATGAAATTTAAAAAAATGTTTTCAATATCTGTCAACAGTGTATGAATACTCAGCAGCTGAAAAAAACAGTGATGAAACAGATTGTTTGACAATCTCAGAGATCAAACACCAATTTGCCTATATACTATATTCCTGATAGTGTTTAATATATTATGTTTAATCTAACTAGTTGAAATAACTATTATGATCAACTCTATTACTTTTTATAAATGATTATGAATATTGTATATAATCAGAGCTATATAAATATACAAATATTTTGATACAATTACAATTATATATTTATAAACTAAGTTCAATATGATGTAATGAAATAGTTGCAATATATTAAAAATTATAAATTGTTGAATAATATTAAATGGTAAGAAACAGTTCTATTTTGCATATAAACACAAATAAATTGTAAATAAAATGTAACATTCAATGTTTTCTATGTTAGATACTATGTAACAAATATCAATGTGCAAAATTAATACATATGGTGATCAATCAAACTTTAATAGTGTTGCCTAAATATAAAAATAATAATTTATCTAATTTACTGCTTTTTCTGGGAGATCATCTACAAAATTTATAATATATTAATTTACATTTTTACATTCATAGTTAAGCTTGCAAATTTTCAGTATAACATGTTGTGTGTATATATAATTAAATAAATAAAAAGTGATAAACAATTAGGAAATAATTATTTTTTAAGAAAATTATTTTTTAATTCAGCATTTTTTGGTAGAATTGCCCAAAAGTTATTTATTAGGGTACCTTTTTTACTGCTATATTATTATTATTAGTATACAAAAAAAGAATTATAGTACAAGTCTTGTATTATTAATTTAGTCATACAATATAGTGCTATAATTATATTTATTGAATGTACTAACTTTAACACTTTATTTATTAAATTTAAAGCCCATTGGCAACTAAAATGAAATGAGATTTTTAAATCTAACTCAGAATCTGATTTTAATACGGAACATGACAAAACATTCACAATATTGCTACTAAATAATAGATGAAACAGTTGCCATTATCTAATAAATATTTACATGAAACTATAATTTTAAAATATTTAATTTATAATATATTTTTGTAATTATTTTCTTTTGAGTTTAAATAACAGTAACACATTAATCAAATATGTATAACTGCAAATGCACAGAATTATTTATTCCAACAATATAAATGAGTATATATGTTACCAACAGTTAGAAAATTCAGACTGTTTCAGACTGAATTTCATATATTATTTAAAACAATTAAAAAATATGTCAAAATATATTCAATACGCCTATAGTATAAGTATAATATACTGATATATTAACAATAATTTGTACATTATTATTTGTCAGCAGTATCTGGCAGGACATAATTGATTTCTTGTTGAGAAAATTATACTCACTACACTTTTTTCTAAAATTCAAAGTCAGATAGTTACAGATTGACATTAGTATTACAGACATGGCAAATTCATACAGTTGTATAGAAATGTTTATTTTATATTTATCTATATTTTATTAGGAAGTTTTGGGGCTCTAAATTAAACTATAAATGCAGCCCTCAAAAGTGATATTTAAAAAAACATGTAAAAGTTGTATGGGTACCATTAAGGCCTGAATCCTATCATTGGAGTCAAGTTGGGCAAATTATTTTTATCTCATTAATATTAATATATTATTTTAATGTTTAGACTACTTACTGTATATATGAATTAATACTAATATCTATGAATACCTCATAGTTCCACCACTGGTAGTATTGTGGTAATATTTACCAGTAAAATAATTTTTTAAATAGTTATATATGGTTAATAATGGTAAATTACATTTCTTAATGAACAGCACATGTATGCAGAATTACTGAATCATATATTTATTTTGAAATGAGAAAGGTATATTATTTATTTTTTTAATATTAATAATATTTCTAGAATATAAAATACAAACATTTATATTTTTCTATACTTTATTATTTCTTTAAAAAATTTATTTCTACAATAATGTGTAAATAAAAATTATTTGCCATGTCTGTAATGTTTTTATTTAGAGAAACAGCAACTGTGTCTGTAAGTACTTCCTTTAGAATAACAAAATCACTTTTAGAGTGATTGGATCCTATCCTCTTTAGATCCATTACACCACTCTGTTTTAATTCACCTCAGTTGACAGTATATAAATGTTTACCTTTTCATTTAGTAAACCTACTATAATAATGAAATAATTCAATAAATATCATTGATTGTGTTCATTATTTTGATTATTTCATGATTTATTTTGAAATAAATTATTTGTTAATATAAGTTATAAGTGTAGTCAATATGAACACACTGAGTATCTCTGGCAAAACATAATTTTAGGAGAGACAGTGTATGCAAACATCGCCACAATACAAATTACACAAAACATAAAGAGTAAGTTTCTATTCTATTATAAAAAACATTAACAAATTAATCCTCTGAGTCTACATTACACCCCACACAATTCCACAACGCCTACACTGGAGATCACTTTGGTTCTGAGCATTGAATTCCACACATAGTGTGGAACCACCACTGGCAAGTGGTGGCATCCTTCACACTCATTTGTGTGGTTGTTAGCGTCCCAATAGATGGTGAAGGAGAATGATTGTGGCTTGGTCCTTGTTCACTTTCTAATTTCGGATGCTTAATAAAAAAATCAGACATTGTCCCCTGTTGGATTTTTGACACTGTTTGTGAATACTTTACCATTGCAGCTGCAGGATACATACAAATGGGTTCTTTTCCCTTGAGAGTTCAAGAACCACATCAGGAAAAACAATATGGTACTGCTTCCTCTCTTGCTTTAACTTGATCATATCAATTGCCACAGAACCACAATGACAGCAGAGGGATGGCCCCTTCTAGCTACTGTAATATGCCCTTTAAATAGGGTCTTTGCAGCTAGTTGTTGGGATGGTGACATTAATGCCACAATTGGGTGGAAAAGGAGGAGCCCTGCAGGTGAATAAAAATTCTTCTGCAGCTATCAGACACAGTTCTTTCTTCGCCTTTGAGATGTTGTAAGGAATGTTAGGATGTTGGAAGGAATGTGTTTGTGGGCATGTGTGATGCTGAAGCCAGTCAGCGGAAAGGGGAATTTTATGCAGATGTCCCTGGGAACTGATCTGCTTTGAATAGGATTCATCAATATTTCACAATACATTGATGTTGGTGTCAGTTGCTGGATTCATATTTCCTATTTGTACCACTTGGTCTGCCACCTCTTTCCTTGGTCTTTCCATTCTCTGACAAACTGCATCTTCGAGTCATGCAGTAGTTTGAATTCGTAATTGGGTCGCCTTCATGCTGTTGTCACTTTTGGTGGCTCTTTCAAATTTCGGATCCATCCTATCTTGATCAATGATGCTACCACTTAAAGAGATATTGAGAAGGACATTACATGCTCTGCAAGGCTCAAATAAAAATAGCCAGGGCAGCAGCAGACAGCACAAAGGGAAACTGCCTTGGTTCTGACAAAGACAGCAGCATACCCCAATTAAACCAACAGCAAATTCGTCTGTGTGTTTGTTCTGCCATTGGTTCAAAAAAGGACATCTTTCTCATCAGGGTTAGTGCAATTAATGCTGAGATATTCTACCATATGACAAAATGGGTGAGATAATTGTTTGATGGAGTCTTTCACCGAGAGGTAGACATCTCCTGTGAAAAGAATTCATTAGTTTTTTTGAAATCCTTTCCAGAATTAATAGCCCTCCTTGCCTTCTCAATAGCATTTATGCAGGAGCCCTTTGCTTCTTTAGACATGTCAACAAACGCCCAGGTGACAACTTAGAAAAACTCTTTGTTGAAGGTCACATTTTAAGCAGAGGTGGAAGATGATGACCCAAAACATGCTTCGTTAATTCTCTGATGCAAATTACATTGCTCTCAGCTAACAACCTTATAGAGAGAAGCCATAATAGGGATGTGTGCAGGAAAAAATTGCTGGCATGATGTTGCAGCTTATGTGAATTTTTGCAAAAAGTGGTGGTTCTTACAAACCCCTAGAACCCCCCTCCCCCCACAATATGCTACTGAATACAAGAGTAAATTTGAATTTATTATGGAAAAGGATGGACTGTCTCAGAACTTGCCCACCCTTATTGTATAAATTCAAATTTACTATGGTAGTATGGCCTAGTTCTGAGATCACACATTCTTACCATACAAATTCTAATGCATTACTGTATTGTGCTGAATTCTGAAATTATTATTTTTTTATGCCACACTACAAAAAGTAATTTTGAAAATATTATTGAATAGAGTGGGTTATCTCAGAATTTGCTATTTTATTTAAATGTCATTTAAAAAATAGGTTAATTAAGTAATAATATAGTGTAGGCCTAGACAGCTAGCTTCTTTTTTTTTGTTGAATTAGTTTGGAAACCAGAAAATGAGATAAAAAACTAATTTATTTGTTACAACATTCACATATGAACACCATTCAATGCAACAAATTAGTTGGCAATACAGAAAAGTTAATTTTTGTTCTGCTGGACAGTTGCTACAATTGATAAATTATAAATAATTTGAGCAAAATTGGAGATAGTTATAGGAGAATAGAGTGACATTAGAGTTAGTGAGTTAGATTTGGGAATTGGGGTAAATTAGAGTGAAATTGGAATTAATTAAAGTAGACTAGAAGGGAATCAGAGTTGTTAAGATTGAACAGTGTAGTATCAGAGTTAGTGATTAATGACAAGAGAACATGGGATACTATGGGACAGACCATGCCCCATGTAGATTTTTAGATCAATGGGATGGTCCATTATATATTAAAGCAAGAAAATTATATAATTTAATTGTCAATTGGCAGTATACCATGTGTAATTCAAAATAGATAGATGTAGTATGTGATAAATAAGTAAAAAAAATAAATTTTAAATATGTTGTTATTATATATTAATATTAAATGATATTGCCATCAGATTTTTTGTTATTGGTATTATGTTTTATATCAAGCACCTGGCATCAGTTTCTGTAAAATCAGAATTAGGTAATTGCAATAGGCATAGGTTTTTGTGGGATCAGTGATAAACTATACGCCCATTATTTAATAAAATTAGTTTTTTTGTGCTGGTGACGTTTTGTCATGAAACATAATCTGCAATGGAAAAGTTTAGTTTCCTGTCATTTTGATTCTTGTTATGTCAAGGAAAACACAGTAGAGTCAAAAAATTATTAAAAGTATTGGTAGATCTTTTAAATACAAATGGTGCATAGAGTTTAGAAACTATCTGGAGCTTTTTTTTACTGTTTTCATGATTATGGTAAGTACTTTCTTGATTAACGAGATGCCTTGCACTACTTAATCTTGGCTTCATGTCCAAGGAGGATAAAACTATGAATGGTGAATAATTTAGATTATTTAATTTTATTAAAGTTATCTTATTTTTTGGGTAGAATAAACATACCATGTAGATATTTTAGTTTTTATAGTATTGCCAATTTTTTATTGGTTTGCATGTTTTTTTTCAAGCTACATTGTATATATATGTATACATTATTGAAAAGAATATAATTTTAACAATTTTTAAGACAACTTGGAGTCATCATATACTTTCATCATTACCATCTTCCTCATGACACTTTTAGTTGAAACATATGTTTTTACTAATTTAAAAAATGTACATTTGGTCATATAAATCCCAAATATTGATATAACTATCATTTTCTTGTAAAATTTATATTATCCAACCCTTATAATAGTATATACAGTTTTGAAATTTATTTACATCATACCATTTCATTCCAGCTTGATTTTGAATATCGGGAGGATAAGTATGATGACAGCAACAAACTTGCTCTTCCTGCAAGTAGAAAAAGAAAGGGAGACAAACCTAAAGACAAACAGCGAACTGCTGCAAAGAAACTATTGACCAATCGTGAAAGAAGACAACTAGAGAAGACTGTTGATCTTAAGAAGAAAAAACTTGAGGTATAATAAGTAATATTATTTTTAAAAAGGTCTTTAAACAATTGTTTCTGTTCTAGAATTTAATCACAAGATCAGTAACATCAAATTATAAATGAAATATATATTAGGTTCCCAGGTAGAACTCTTTATTTATGTTAATAAAAATCCGATTTTTTATCACATTTAATTTTGCCACCCTTGGTAATTTATTTCAAACAAAGCAGTATTACTACTGAAAATTAATGCATTTGCTTAGAAATATATTTATTTTACCGTAAAATTTATTATAACAAATCTTTTTTTTATTATCAAAGTCGTAGCAAAATCAAAAATATACTTTAAATTAGTACATCTTAAAATGGGGGCAGTAAATGGTTAAGTATAAATGATATAAACTGTTAACTGTATTGTTTAGTTTAGTTATGAATTAATTTAGAATAAGTTAATTCAGTTTGTAAAATCATTTCCAATTAAGAACAATGCAATGGTAGTCCGTTTAATCCTCAACAGCACTGTAATGGTTGAAATAAATCAATAATATATTTGTGTACCTTACCTTAAAGTGAAATGATTATACATTTTTTAGAAATTAATTTAAAATGTTATATGTTTTAGGTAATTTATATAGAAGCCCCTCATATAAATGTCTATATATTTTCTATATATAGAATAAAAAATATTAATAAATATAGAAATAGGTGTTTGTATTCTAATTTCTACAATAAGTTTGTGTATCTAATGTGCTTGTTTATACTTTGTATCATACAATATTATATGAATTTAAGTTTTATCTCAGCATTTATCAGCTGTTAACTTCAAAAGAAAATCATGATTGCTGTTTGTTTTTCTCATAGAGGTCTGACCTATGGAAAGAACTGGAGGCAGAAAGCCACAAGAATATTGCTGGAATTGAACATACTGCCTCAATTTACAGTCAAAGTAGAACAAAGCATAAGAAAGCTGAAAAGTACGTTAGATTATGCTCTTGATGCTTATTATAACTGTTAATGTTTAACATAAACAGTATTTAATGTTAAACTTTAATCACCAGGATTGCAAAATTATTGAAACTTGCAGATATTGTTTTGTTGTTCTGTTTCTCTTTTATAATTTCAAACATCGGTAAAGTAATGTGCTTACTTACATTACAGGAACTGATTAAAGAAAATTATGTTATAAAAGCTTTCTACAGGGTATTATGTTTTATTGAAATAGTGCTAAAATTCATATTTAATTATTGTTTAAATACTCTGAAATTTAACATCAAATTATATTTTTAAATAATTAAATCCATGTTATTATATTATACTGCATGTCTATAATTTATGAATACAATTCATCAGTTACATCATCATCACCTTTCTGACACAAAGCGATTATTTTATGGTCATTATTCTATAATAAGTTTATATCTGTGTAATGACCAATATAATAATATTTTTCATTTAGTGTAATATATATTTTATATATATTTATGTGATTAACTTGTCATAATAGCTTTACAATGTTAAAGCTGTCAAGTGTTATGTGTTAACATGATTAATGTTTAGGGCTCCAGTCTCAGCATGTCCCTTATCCAGAGTATCTATAAAGACAGAAGCACATCTGTGGCGATAGTCACAATAGAATTGTTATTATATTAATACACATGTTTGCATATTTTAATATAGGTATTTTGTGTCTTTATGATGATAATTTTACTAAATTTACTACTTGATGATAATTGATGATACTTGATTCAAAATATTTGATTAAATTAAATATTTTGAATCTAAGTTAAAAAATCCTTTTATATACATTTAAATTTTTTAATTTTCATCAGTTTTTTTCATAAAATTATAATGTATTTTATAATGTCTAAAAAGGAATGGTCACTCTAATTGTACCAAGCATATCCACAAAGCCTACAGAATAGAGTAAAGCTTATTTTAAGACATATTGATTTTTTAAGATTATAAAAAGTAGACAAGTTAGTATGAAATTATTAATTCTAAAATATTACTGTGAACTTTGGAATATCGTTGGGCTTTTTATAGAAGTTTAAAATTTGGCTCAGAGAGTTCATATTCACATGATGATAACATACAATATATTATATTGCAAGAAAACTTGATGAATGAAGTCATCATAAGGTTTTATAAACTTTTAATTTCCTTCGATACCGTTCGCGAATTAATTTTCTGACTATTTCTGCTGCTTGTACTATTATCTTCAATAAAAACAGCATTATGTTGACGTTCTGGAATATTTATAATTATTTTTTTCTTTGCGAAATGTTAAAATTTCTATAGGAGAATTCCATATTTTAATGTCTGTGTGTTTTTTCAACTAAGTAATTGTGTTAAAAAAATTGAGAATTTTTTCTCTTCTAGGTTGTAAATACTTTTTAATGCATGAATTAGTAAGAAAAAGTCTGAATTCTTCTTTAAAATACATTAGATTACTGTTAAAATGGTAGATCTTCCTATTAAATGTATAATATATTTAAATATTTTATATAGCGTCTCATTTCGAAAAGATTATTTTAAAATAAATATCGGCTAAACTATTGATTGTTTTTTTAATTGAAATATTTATGTATATTCGCCTAATATTGCCTAACCTTATGAAAATCTTGTTTAATCGTATTTCCTCGCTTAATCCCGTTTAACTATCTAATGAATTGCCTGAAACAAAATCTAATAGAGAAGCAAAGAAAGCATCTGGTCCAGTCAAAGCCAAAAGCTGGCGAGGAGTGTCCACAGATGATGCCGTCGATGTTGGTCCCTCCTCCACCGATACGGATGATTACAGCACCGACGATTCGGAAGAAGAAGCAGCTTGCCAACGAGGGGATGGTCTCAATGAAGCACGGCCGGAGTTTCAACCCTCTAGTGATGGAGAGCAGGTGGAGACCGCCGCGGTTGTTACTGTGGAATCTGATCCAAAAGTATCGGCTGTTATAGATCCCAATATGAAGGAAAAGAAGTCTGAGTGAGTTTTTTTTATCTTATTATTGTTTCTGAATATTGTGTGTAACACTTCGTAGTAGGGGCTAAACTGCTTACGTGGTAATTGGTACTAACTCACAACATCTAATGAAATGAAATCAAACGTGTTTTTAAGTAACCCTAAAAATAAAACTATCTGTGTTATTATTATTTGCCACATTTATTCTGTTTAAAGGTGATGTAAGAAGTGTAATGTATACCACTTCAATAATATAGCAGTAAAATATAATGTTATGTTATTACATCTCAATATAACGTAATAACACTGCGATATGACGCTATTAAATAACGTCATCGCAAAATAACGATAAAAGCCAAAAGCTACATTTAATTAATTAATATTGAAGTAAATGTTACGATATTCTTCAATGTTCTTTTGTGTTTCGGTTTTTTTTATTGTTAAAATACTACTACTAACCTTTATTTTTCCGTCTGGTTTGTACTTATCGCCATTATTCTTTTTTGATTCCCATTGATTAAAAAAATAAACGCTTTATTATTATTATAATATGGTCATTAATATATTCGGATCTGGCATTCTAGGTCTATAATATTGTAAAATTAATATATATAAAAAAATGATTATAGAGTATTTTAAAATTAAAAAAAATTAACCTATTTTGCTTATCTTTATATTGATATGGTACAACCCTAAAATCCCTCTTTTTGTTTCAATTTCAGACCCGCAAAATTTGTGCTGGTGAATCGTGACCCAAAGATTCAGGCGGCTCGACTTGATCTTCCCATTATCGGGGAGGAGCAGGTAGTCATGGAAACCATCAGTGAGAACGACGTTGTCGTGTTGTGTGGTGCCACGGGATGCGGGAAGACCACTCAACTGCCCCAGTTCCTCTATGAGGCTGGCTATACAAGGTAAGTAACTCTTTGTCGCTTTTTATTTATTATATACATTTTAACACTACTTTTGAAGTATATTAAAATACTTTTTGTTAAATATAAGCCGGGAATGATATTAACATTAAACAAAATCATTATAATCTTTAAAACAGAAAATTAAAAATATAATAGAAAAGAGATATTTTAAATGCAGTACTCAAGTTTAAAATATTAAAAACCAATAATAGAATCGAATATTTGAAAAATTTGAGCAAATTATGATAGGCTTAGCTTATTTTTGATGTTATATGTTAATTTTGGGTTTATGTTTAGGGATGGTCATTGTTTTTTGATGAAAATATGCTTTGCCTTTCTGCTGTTTGTACTGGCTCTGTGCTTAGACTAATGCTTACTATCTTAAAAATCAAAATGTTGAAGGATTTATCATTTTGTGATTGAATGTTCCTTCATGTAGCCTAGTGCTGAAACACAGCTCAATTTCTATTGTGATAATGAATGTATCAGTCTAGAGAGTTCTTTCTCTCAAGCGATGTGATGATTTACGGTATGTTTGTCCTTGAAATGAATGAATTAATGCCAATTTTATTGATCCTTATTTATTATGGCTAACCTTTTTGAAACTAGTATTCCCGTTATCAAAAAATTAGTTAATTATATATTGCTCTTTCATTTTATTCTTATCTATTACGTATTTTCAATACAAAGTTATTGACATAAGTATTACTATACAGTAATTGATTGATTTATTCAATTTTCCAGAGATGGCATGAAGATCGCGATAACTGAACCCCGTCGAGTTGCTGCGGTTGCCATGTCGCATCGTGTTGCAAAAGAACTTAATTTACCACAAAGGTGTGTTTATTGAATAGAAAAGTTTTTCTTTTTTATCTTGTTAAATGTTATATTTTTATTTATTTAAATTTTACAGTGTAGTACGTACTAGTTTACTTTGATGACATATATTTTGATATTTTTTCAAACAACTTAAAACCGCCTTTATTATTTTACATGGTTTTTTCACCCTTCAGTAAAGTTTCCTACCAAATTCGCTACGAAGGGAACGTTACACCTGAAACTGAGATCAAGTTTATGACCGATGGGGTACTTTTACAAGAGATTAAAAAGGTTAGTAGTAAATTTGCAATTCATTTAATGATTATTCTTTATTTTAGTTTGCCTTATGAAACAAAAACTAATATTTAAATTAATTCTATACATTTTATTGAATTCAAAATAGTATTGGGCATACTAATACGATTTCGAAATAATTTAGACACCTTTATTATTTGTTTTATTAATTAAAATGAACTACTAGTTTAAAACAGTAATATTAATTTGATCTTCTGAACATGGCTGGCCTCGTAATCCCAATTTATATAAAAAGAATAAGTGTAAATGTATTATATACGTTAAAGGTGATTTGCTAGTTTTATTGATAGTTTTAGGAGTTAATTCAAAAATATTTTATTTATTAATCGTTTTATTATCATTTTTGAATCCCCAATTTATTATTATCCTGAATGGGAAGAGAGACATTATTAAACATTAATTAATTAGAAGATAATTTTATTTTTGTCACACTATAAGTTATAACAGAAAATTAAAAACAACTTATTCTAAAGCACAAACAACGCTTAGTTTAAAAAATCTAAAAATTCTAAACACTGCAGGACTTCGAGTTGTCCGGCTACTCCGCCGTATTGGTAGACGAGGCTCACGAACGTTCCGTCTACACCGACATCCTGCTGGGTCTGCTCTCCCTGATCGTGCGGCTGCGCAGGAGCGCCGATCGTGCACCCCTCAAGCTCGTGGTCATGTCGGCCACGCTCCGAGTGACGGACTTCACCGAGAACCCCCGACTGTTCGTCAACCCGAGACCCGCGCTGGTCAAGCTGAATGCCAGACAGTTCCCGGTTACGTGTCGGTTTGCCAAGGTCACCCATGCTGACTATCTCAAGGCGGCCTATAGGAAGGTCGGTTGGAACACGTGATCTCAAGTGTTTTTTTAAATTTTATATATATTCTTAAAACCACAATTTAGGGTTTGTTGGAATACGAGAATTGCATGCCTTTATCCAACAAGGTATTTTATTATCATGTAATATTATACTACAATCTTAATATATCGATTAATTTCAGTGATTCGATCTGGTTTACCCCCGACGGTTTAATTTACTAAAAGCTAGAAAATTATACGAATTTATTTAAAACGCGTTGCTGATTTGTAAATTTTTAATACTATGGTTTATTTTTTTTGATTTGAATGATTTAAAAAATAATTCATAATATTAAATCCATTACGTCTATTTTTAAAAGCGTTCGCTTTTATTACAAAACAAAGTTTTAAGAATATGTTGCGTCTTCCAATAGGGCGTCTTGATAGATGACGTAAATATCTCTTAAATTAAGTATTTAGCAATAAAAGAGAACAGTTTTAAACGAAAGAAGGCAACATTGAGTAATCTAAGTATTAATTTTAACGCACTAGAGCATGCCATTATTCTACACCAATGTGTTCCCCAATCCTACCCCCTGTCAGGTGTTAAGCATTCACCGCGAGCAGCCCGAGGGAGGCGGTGGCATTCTCGTCTTCCTCACCGGACAACAGGAGGTGCACACTCTGTGCCGCTGGCTGCGGGCTTCTTTCCACTCCTCTGGTGTGGTGGTCGCTGTGGGGGGGCAGAAGGAGCGCCAGGGTGAGCGGAAGGCGAGGATCAAGTTGGAGAGAGAGGCCACCGCCAAGATTCCAGAGGTGGATGATGAACCAATTCGACTTGACAAGTGAGACGATGTGTGATGACAATAATCTTGATGGTGTTTGTGTTTATTGGAATTTAAGAAAATCTGGGTATATGATAGCAAAATTGTTTACGACTTAATGGTAACGTTAAAATTAACTTTTTGGTAACAATCCAATGTAGGCTATATTCATAATTAAATAAAAAACAGATAACCGAATCTTAGTCCAGCGATTGTACAACTACATGTACCTTTCTTTACTCTACGATTTCAACTGCGGTGCTCAGTTTCTCGATCATTCCTGCCGACGAGGAGAGTGAACTCTCGCTTACACGTCGCGAGCACCATCACCGTGGTGCTAGTGGAACCGACCATGACCAGGGCGACGTACATCACACTGAGGCAGGAGGGGAAGACTCTGAGGAGGGCTGCTCTTCCAGTGAGGACGAGGATGAAGATGAGGAGATGGATGCGGATATGCTTCAGGGAGAAGATGGCCAGAGATTGGTATGATCAGATGTGGATTTTACTTATTATCAGGATTCGGGTGGTACTGTTAAAAGTAACAGGACTTAAATTATTGGTTTATTAATAAAGTCGTGGATTCTTTTAAAGGTTTCATAACATTTTAATTAATTTTTGTATGAATATTATGCTTGTTTGGTCTGAATACAATGTTTAAGTTTACAACTTTTATTTAGATTCATAACGACTAATGGATAAGATAGTAAATATGCGGGAACCTTGATTTAATATATTATGTTAGTTGACAACAGGACGTACCTAACAACCTTTGTCTCTATGACAACCTCTGATAATCACCACCACAGAGTCCACTGTACGTGCTCCCGCTTTACTCTCTGCTCAACGCTGACAAACAATCTCGTATCTTTGTCGACCCACCGGCCGGACATAGACTGGTTGTTGTGGCAACCAATGTGGCTGAGACCTCCATCACCATCCCCAACATCCGCTTTGTTGTCGACACAGGCAAGGTGAGTACAATCATCAGGGTTCGTACTGTCCCTTGAGAACCCTTGAATTTAGTCTGACCCCTTGAAAACCCTCAATTTGGTTGCAATATAAAAAAATTATTTATATTATATTATAATAATTATGATTATATAAATTCTAAATTTCTAAGTAAATTTTTTTAATGTTGAAAATGGAGTCTTCAATGGTCTTCAATGTCTTCAATGTCTTCAATGGTCTTCAGAGTCTTCAATGGAGTCTTCAAACAGTCTGATATCCAAAGAGATAAACTCTTAATTGAAAGAACTAGTTGATTGATTGCTGTTCATTCGTTACTCCCGTGATTACTCTTTTATATTTTGTGATAATTCTGTATTTAATTATACAGTAATATATTAATTGTAGATTTTGATCTCAATATTGATTATTATTATTAGTTCTCTATTTTATTAGCCAAAACGGGACCCCCTAAAAAGAGTAAATACCCCCTGGCTTTAATTTTGATCCGGTTTGGAGCGTACGATCCTTGAATAACAGTTTTAGTTGAAAAGATTTGATCATTGACTTACACATTTAATTGTATTTTTAACAAACATAAATCAGTAGTAAATCGTATGTTGTTTCTTTCAATAAATCATTTTTTTGTGAAATGATTACAAATAATTGAATACTTAAGAATTTATAGATTTTTTAATTTAACTTCTTTGTTTGCAGCACTCAAAAATTATCGATGATAATATACCTAACCTATAGTTATTATATTACATTTTTAGCTGGTATTAAAATACATACACTTGATTTTTAAATAATAAAGCTTGAATTGCACAATTAAAATCCTTAAAAATAGCGATTCAAACAACTGCCCAATTTGATTGTGTTAGCTCTAACAATCGTTTAATATTATCTGAACAATTGAAACATTGCTCATTGTAAATATTGATTTAAAAGTCCCTAATTTTTTATAGAAGTGCTCGGACAACGTGTTAATGTATTTTTAATTTTACTGTCTTGGAATAAATCTATTTTATTGCACTACAATGTGTCCGATATGATTGATCACACGTGTAAGATAGTAGCTACAATTAATTATTATGCCTTCAAAGGGAAGTAAAAATAAAAAAAACGATTGGTCTCAATCTAAATCTAATCAATCGTTTTTCTGTTAATTGTTAGCATTGTATATTATGAGACTTACATCATATCGCAGTAAATATTTCAAAGAATCGTGTTTTTACTATTAGCTATGTTAGGGCAAATTTACGTTTATATCTGAAACATTGGGAGCCGCGTGGATCTCCTGCATAGTATGACGCATTATGCACCTGAATTGATGATGCTCTGCGTCTACATATTGGTCCACCACTATCAGGTGAAGCTGAAGGTGTATGACCGGGTGACGGGGGTGACCAGCTTCCGAGTTGCCTGGACCAGTCGTGCCTCGGCCGAGCAGCGGGCGGGTAGAGCGGGCAGACTGGGGCCCGGCTTCTGTTATCGACTCTTCAGTTCACGGGTCTACCAGGACGAGCTTGCCGAGTTCTCGCCGCCTGAGATCACACTCAAGCCCGTCGATGAGGTGGTGCTCATGCTCAAGGTGAGCCTGTGAGATGTTGGCATCGCTGCATGCGGGAATCGGAGGTGTTCCAGTGGTTACCAGTTCTTTTTGCACAATATATATTTTTATAATATTTTTAAGTCATAATAAATTATAAACTATTATTACAATCAGTGGTTCAAATACAATGACAACATCATTTCAAATATTACATTCTTTTGTAATATTTTGCACAGTTGTGGATCTTACATGCTCTTTTACCATCATGTAGTAGCCTACAGTAGGCTATAGTTGTTTATTATGGGAAGTGTTGCATTATGCACAAAACCAAGGAATGTTCTGATTTTTTCTTTTCTTTATTTTAGTCTGGCTTATTGGATGTTTGTACAAATGCTTTAAGAACCAGCTGTATTTTTTATTTCCAATGCTGCCATTGTTTTTACTTTCTAAAACTCAATTTATGCTGTATGATTTTATAGGGTTCTCGTTTTTCCTACTATTTTTAAAGTTGTGTTATCAATATTCTACTATATCTCCCAACAAAATAAATGTATGGTCATGATCACAATTAATTCATTAAGTGGCCTTTTATTTATTAGGTTCACAAAAAATATATTACACATATTTTTTGTTTTGTTTTTTTTAGTTAACTTTTTAGATTCATGTAACTACTTCTCATGTTTTAGATATTATTCGAACAACTTCTATCAAACAATTTTCAAACTCGACATTAAAATGTGATATAATTTGAAACTAATGAATTGATTCTAATTTTCTGATAAAAACACTGAACTCATAATAAGCCCGAACTCAAGAGAAAAATTAATATAACCGACAACTCTGTATGATCAAGATTTCATAACATTATTAAGTACCCTTTGGGAAGGAATGGAAATAAGGTAATGGATGCATAGTGCCCCTTCTAAATTAAAACTGTATAATATTCGAGTAAGGATGCACATCCTTAAGTTAAAGTATGCCTCACTCTATTTGAAATGATACAATTTTACATATTCTACAGATCTATAAGAAATTTATATCAATGACCCGACTATTCCCGCTTGACTTATATTATTTTTAATATTTAATTTAACCATATTGAATAGGTCTTCATCTGTTATCTAATATTATGTAAATGTAATCGTTATCCTTCAACAGAGTTATCTGGGGTCGACCCCTCTGACTCGGTTCCCCTTGGCAACAGCCCCTAGCGACGCAGCTGTGGAGGCAGCAGAGGAGAGATTGTCGGCTCTTGGAGCGTTGGAGCTTGACACTTCTTCCAGCAAAGGTGAGCTAAAGATTTAGAAAATACAGTCTATCATTTAAAAAAAAAATATATAATCTTTAACTATTAAGGTGAATGTTACTCGATTATAAACCAAATCGAACTCTACTTATATCTTTCATAGCAATTTTATAATACAGTCAAACTAATAATACAATTTCCTATGAACAGGTTGTAAAGTTAGTTTAATATTATTTGTTACCACTCTCTCAAAAATTGACTGAAAGCTACTTGCATTTTTTCTCTTAAAATCTGAGTTATAAGATATCAGTATTATACCTTGATGAATGTGTTTACATCTGTTTTTTTGCACTGATAAATATATCAATGGTGTTATATATCGCAGTTGTTTTACTAAACTATTTGTATTTATAAATGTTACTACGTAATTTAAATGTTTGTTGTTAGAAATAATTGTTATAGAGAAAAGCCTATCATAACCAGGTAACCACTTACAGTTGAATGACTTATGTTCATAATAAAGATTAGTAATTATAATTAAAGTATTTTACTCTTAAGTAGAGATATAATAACAGGAACCTTCCTCGCCAAGGTAAGAAACATCAACAACAACAAAATTTAAATAATACAAACTCACATGCAAGAGGAGGGAGGCGGCAAGGAAGGAGTAACCCTGGCAATATCCAATCTCATCGTCGTAGATGGAGTAAGCCTTGCTCACTCGGAACAGGGACTCCTGCCCCATCCCCTCCTGAAAGAACTCGTGCGCCGGGAAGGTGCGGTTCATGTCCCGCCGGATTGTCTGGTCGCAAGTGTAGGACTGTAGAGGGGGAGGGGAGGAGTCAGAGAGGGAGTCAAAGGGGAGGCGTCAGGGAGAGAGAGGGGGGTATGAGGTGGAGAGAGGGGTACTTAAAATGGGAGAGATAGGAGGGGAAGGAGTCAGGGAGGGAGAGGGGGATATGAGGTGGAGAGAGGGTTAATTAGAGTGGGAGAGGGAGTAGGGGGAAGAGTCAGGGAGGGAGGGAGGGAGGGGTAGTTAGAATAAGAGAGGGAGTAGGGGAAGGAGTCAGGGAGAGAGGGATAGGGTGTATGCAGAAGAAAAAATTAAATTAAAAAGGATAGCGGACGAACAGACTCTTACTACTATAGGAAATAAACAAAAAAAAGTCTCGATTTCGATTGTAAGTGTTGGTATGACCTGTCACCGAAAATACCGCAAGGCTTAAAATATTGGAGAGAAGAGATAGTATCTGATATGTACAGCATTATGCCTTTTCTGTCTATGAAAACAACAATAAAAAATTTAACAAATTCCAATTTTAGGATAATAAGAAATCAAACCATTTAGACATACTATTATAAATATTAATCAAAGAGTTTTAATAAATTTAAAAAAAGCTTCAAAGTATACATGTTTTCTAAATTCCTATAGTTTTTAAAACATCGCATAAATTATTGATTGAAAAATATTTAAAAAAACAATATTACAGTAAATTAGAAAAACACCACAATAGTATACGGTAAAACCCGCTGTCCGCACAAGGACTAACATTTATCATTTCTGATTATAAAAGTATATAAGAACTATTAGTTGCATGCCTGGCAGAACTATTCACATAAAAAGAAAGGAAAGCAACAGAGGAAGATCTACCAACAAACCGGGCTAGGGTTACACTATGCTTGATCTAACATCAGTTCATAAGAGCCACACTGACGGCTGACCTTTGTAATCAGTATCCGATAAGCCTCGTGCAAGTCCACCTCCCCCTTCGAGCAGCCGGCCAACAGTTGCCACACCTCGCCCCTCAGTGCCTCGGGCACCCCCTTGACCAGTAGGCCGGCCACCTGTTTGGGCCGCGGACCCGCTATATCGCCATGCCAACGCTGCATCACATCGGCCCACACGTCGAGGAGTTGGTCGTCCGTCACCTCCTTGGAGACGAGGCCGCTGCCGCTCATCAGCGGTTCATCGTCATCTGAAGTCCAATGCAGGACATAATCTCACACCTGACTCAAAACCTCATTTTTCTTACTGAAACAATTACCAATTTTCTATCTATAGTAGTAATATAACAACAATTCAATTATAATTATAGCTCAATACAACTCAACAAGACTATTTTTTAATTGAGCATATTATATTCGTCTATGACAGGTATAATATGACTTTTAAAGCACTAAATCAGAGCTGTTAGTATAGTCAAAGAAGTATTGACTTAAAAATCGGAATAGTTATCTAAACTATCTTTGTTCACTGCTACCTACACGGGTGAACGACATTTCTATTTACTTAACAAATCAGTTACAAAGCATTACCGACTTTCCTAATTCGACACAGTTAAACGATATTTACATTGTCATTAATTATAGTATCCTTAAACTTGATTTTAGAACTACTCAAATATATTTCTATGAAGAGAAACAAATTTAACAGTGTTGAACCATGTTAATCTACAATAAATAAACAAAAAAGATTATAGCATTAGTCCGTTTTAAAAAACGTTGAAAAGTGTGTAAACTAAATCGTTCGCGTTAGAGGTATTTGTTTGAATCATTACAAACATCTCATCGAAGTGACAATTGAATAAATATTTTAATATAGGCAACATTAGTGTTCAAAATAAATACAATCTGCAACGATCAATCGATCGATAAAATAGTTTTTATAGATCGTGTCAACTGGTTCAACCCTACAAAACATTTTAATTCCATTAATTTCAATTACCAGTAAATGCGAAGCACAAAACAAATTAACGAAATTCCGATTAATATTCAGATTAAAATAACGTCATAAATGCGACCTTCACCACAAAAACATATAAAACCCGCAATTCTATATAACCCGCTAACCAAGAATTCTATATACTGCCATCTCTGCTACGACACCGTCTATAGAAAATCATACAACATAAACAGATACCCAAAGAATAATTAAGCAAAGGAAATAAGATAGTCAACGAATTTCAAGACCAAATTATCATTCTAGTTTATAATAAGAATGTCTATTTTTAATGACGATAATAACGTAATTTAATAAGCCAAATTGACTTGCTAATATTGTTATGACATCATGAGTGGCAAGGAGAGAGTGAGAAAAAACGAAATACACGCATACATACCATTATAGTGTTTACCAACCAGGAATAACCCGTCTGTTAAGGTTGTTTGTTATATGATATTGAAAGTGGAGAAGAAAGGTTAGCATATAACAAGGGAGTAATGGAGCATAATATGACATCAACTCACTAATAATATTAGTCAAATAAAAGAATTAGCAGCACGGATTAGGTACTACAAAAACACAGCGTGAATATAAATAAATATGGACTTCAAAAACGATATACGTACAAAATACCGAGTAACGCAAAAGCTGTATCACGTGATTTGCGTTTCTTTATACTTACATTTATCCCGATGAATAATATTTTGTATATTAGAAAACGTTTGATGATAAAATGCCTCTATAATAAAATGTTCTTACAAATGTTATTTATCTTTACATTTTTAATGTGTTTTTCCGTTTAGTGTATTTTAACTGATCATAACATTATATTTACTAAATAATATATCAAGAAAAATCAAAACAACTGAAATTCATGCTTGATAACACTTAATAGATGCGTCTAAAATGGTTCATTGTCAGTAATAATAAAGTGACACATATAAAAATGTTTCCTATAACTGCTTTATTGGTGCTTATGTATGCTTTTACTAAAAGTTTCAAATATATACATACATATAAACATTGTGCCGGAACTATGTAACTGAATGTTTCAGGATATTAATAAAGCAGTTATTAGTAACATATGCTTCACTATTTTTTATTATAGACACAGTAATAATGAATCTGGATGAATTTATCGGAGTTCTCACGCATCGGATAAAGGAAATATAATGTGCGAATTAAATATAATTAAATAAACTAATTAAAATATATAATTCCGAATAGCTATTCAAATAGTTTTTAGCTAATGTTATTAATACAAAGACTAATTATAAGCTTTTGATAAATGGTAAGACAATTATATGCTGATAAAAGAAAAAGCGTTTTATAAAAAACAATTTTATACAAGTAATCTTTTTCGAATGAATTAATTTTTAGAAATAAAAAAACATCCATGATATTATGTTTAATAGCCGAAAATAATGTCACCACAAATTCCTTGATTTTCCAGAAGCATGGGAAGTTCCTGCATTTAGACGAATTTTAAAAATGTTAAAGACAGTAAATTATGAACACATTTTCAGACAATCCGGTGCAAGAAATAAAATATAACGATAACCATAAACGTAATATTATTTTCCATACAAAAAACTTGACTAAGCCTTGAAGTCATACTATAAATCACAGCATCACATGAATAACAAGGTTTCGCCACATATAGCAATATTTTATCACTTGACTTTACCAGAACAAAAAGTGGATATTAAAAGGCAAGAATATTAAATGTATAAAGAAAACTATTTTATTAATAATCAATATTGGTCGATACTGAAATATTAAAAATGCATTAATATTGCTAAGAAATGTATTAAATCACTTTATGAAAGGTTCAAGTAAACAGCATATTATTAGGTAGATGACAATATTATAATCATGTATTATAATATGTACAGGACCACTGTGATTTGTAGGCGACAAAACTAATTGATTTCGAATGATCGATAAAAACTTTTGTTCAAACTTTGATTTGAATTTTTTGAATAAATTTCTGCATTAATGTTTATGTGTTTTATTATAATCATTGTACAAAATTCAAATACAATTTATAGTATTCAGAAAATTGTCAGAACCTAACAAAAAAATAGGTTTTTTGAGTTTTTCCAGGAGCCTATTTATTTAAGCACTATCGCGGAAACGTTAACAGCAAGAAGCCACCTTACATTATACAGGGTTCCTACGCTTTTCACTGGGTAAAATTCCGACTTTTTCATGACATACTTTAGGTTTTAAAAAGTGTATAGTATACTATAATAAAGAGTAATTATATACCTACCCATAAATTAGTCAATTTGGAGTTTCAATTGATTTAGGGAAAGAGTGCACAATTTTTTGTTGAAATTTATATAACTTATAGTATGTCATGAAACAAAGTTACTTAGTAAAAAAATCGAGTGACACTTTCCCAATTTTCCATGTTTTTTTAAAATATCTCATTTTCCATGACTTTCCAGGCCTGGAAAATCATTCTCAAAATTCCATGACTTTTCAGGAGCGTAGGAACCTTGAGTATAGGCTACAGTGGAAGTGTCCAACAAGCAAGCAAGTCCGACCAACTCACCATCGTCCAGGTCAGCTCCCTCTGACTCGGTCGGGGTCGACACGGGGTCCAGCACGCCAACTCGACGATGCTCCACCTCCGACATGTAGTCGATCATGTTGACGTGGTACCTGTCAGCCTGCACGTTCCCGTCCTTGTCTGTCATCTGCGGAGAGCCGGAGTGAGAGAGAGAGAAAGAGAGTGAGCCGAACATGTTTACAATTTAGTTTTTGTAAGAGAGGTTAGACATCACTCAATATCACAAAGACCGATGAGGCTATTCGGTAAAAAATACAATGGAAGTTGTTAACATAACCTGTCCAGGTTTCCAGTATACTTCATCGTGCTGAGAATAGGGATTAGGATATAAAAAGACAGAGAATAAAGAAAGTAAAAAATTCTTAGAAATAAAAACGGCTACAAAAGATCATAATATGACATAGATATAATAGAGGAAGAGGAATTAAAGAACATGTGCATGTAGTTAGAAGCGACAGAGAAAGAGACGTGGAATAAAATAAAATCAATGTGTCATGAAGATGAAAAAATCTTGACTAATGCAATAAATTATATTGAGAGAAAGATACAGCATTAACAACGGATATACACACAAATGGACTAACCAAATACTAGATAAGATGCAGTAAGGGATAAAAATGGGGAAAACAGTTGACTAAATATCAGAAAAGGATTTTTAAAGTTGTTAAATATGCAATATTGAAATTAAGATCACTATAATATGTCATACGGTGTCATAATAAGCAACGTCGTGTCTTTAGAGGTAGTAGTTTCAACGGTTGGTGTTCACATGTTCATTGATTCATTCTCTCTAGTCTACAGTAGCTAGAACATAGTCTTTCCCAAGAATCCCGAGAATCTTGAAGGAAGGAATACAGACTGAAGCAGAACATAGCAATAAAAGCTACACCACCCTGAGATTCAGCAACAATATTATTGGGCTTCTAAAACATAATTTCAACTATCTTATATAACACGAATTTACCAGTCAAAGTAACAAAAATATAAACACATCAAAAATTTCTATTATTTCGATATTATGCGTTCAATTGATACATTTCAATCATTCAATTTAGTAAAAAAAAAGTAACCAAAAATAAAAAATGACATCCATCAAATAATGATTCGTTTAATGAATGAGAAACATAATAAATACTAAATAAATGTAATAGAATACTCCTGTGTATGTTTATATGACATAGAACAGTGCCGATTACTTACAGTATCTTTTTAATTCCGAATCACACTATAAGCAGACCAAAACATATTTTAAACAATAATCAAAATATCTAATAAATATATCCTACTATTTACCATAAATATCTCGGAGAAAAAATACAGCAACTTAAAAAAGCATAGAATCGAAGGTAAAACAAAAAGATTATTTCCTCATCACTGCGATGAGTGGGCGGCCCCCTCACCTCCTCCAGATGTAGTCGACAGTCCTCGAAGATGGGCTTCTTGTTGACGATCCAGAAGCGCTCGTCCTCAGGGTAGATGCGCGCCCTACAGACCACTTTGAGGGTCACCGGCTGCTCGATCGCGTGGAACAACAGATGCAGACCCAAGGTCATGAACACGCGTTGGTCTGATACAGGAAGCGGGGCAAGGGGCAGGGGGCGGCGTTGAGGATATGCTTAACTGTGTCATCTGTGCTTATAGCTTTCAACTATAAAGTAAGCCAAATTGATTATTGAAATATGTATATTATAAGATAATCCTTTGAATGAAAGAAAACATTCCGAAACCACTATAAAATATTACGAATCTGAATTCTCGAGCATTTTTAATTTCATTTTCATTTTCAGGTTCACTGTGTTTTCCAGGTTAATTAAATGGTCAAGGAAAAGATATTAATATGATAGACATATTCAATTTATTGATAACAAAAAATATATATTGAAAGATAGAATATTATATTAATAATGCTTTATATAATTGTGACGATCTTTTGACATATTTATTGTTTTTATTGTAATGTCTACATTTAAACATATATATTTATGAAACAGTAGTTATGTACCTGGTAATATACATTATGGTCGTATGAAAGTTTGATTTGAACGCCGCCCTAGATATACAAATCAATTGGTAAAATACTTAAATTTTAGCCTTTGAGTGCATCAACTCATTAACAAGAACAGCTACGTGTCAACTATAGTATAACCTAATTATTTTAATTCAATTATTATTGTTTCAAAATAAAATAATTAAAAGCTTTAAATTAATATTTCCGTATATTGCACAAAATTTTCATATCTTTCTATGTATATTTCATTTATTGACGGCGTAATTTCGCTTCTACAAATTTCTGAAACAATTAACTGCAGTCGACCGATTTTCATACAATGTTGCGCGTCAGCCAACAACCCACTTAGGAACGGTAGGTATATTGGCAACAAAAGAATTTCATTAGAAACATCTACACATGGCAAAAAACATATAATTTTCACTCAAAATTTTTCTATTAATATAAACCCTGTTAAAGATGTTACTCCAGTAAGAAGTTGTACATGGTTATAATATCTGGTATTGTTACTTTTTCACGCAAGACATGTATAAAGCATTAGACTAAACAATAATATCCTTTTCCTCAGTATCAATGATACTATGCGTGTACCACAGACCTAATCAATAGTTTCTCAATAAATCTAACCCAAAAAGAGAAAATGACATCGAAGGTTTATTTAGTTAAATAACAACATCTAGACATCAGAGCAATATATTATGCGCGACTTAAGTATAAGAAGGGTCACGAAATTGTAGCAAAATATATGATAGTTTATAGTGGAATGACACAATGCTGTATCTATCTGACTATAAGCCGCCACGGCTATGCATGGTAGAATAGATAGAGTTGACTAACAAGTAAATCTGAACTGTGAACTATAATTAACACATATTATATACATTGACAGATATGAATATTTCAATTAAAAATGGTAATAAAACGAGTTTTAATAATATGTTATTAATAATTTTATAAAAATGGTAATAAAACGAGTTTTAAAAGGTAATAAAAAAGAGTTTTATTAGCTCACATTTCACCAACTGAATTCAGCCTACAGCTAGCTAAACTGCTATATTTGGAAGTTACGACAAATTTTACAGAATAAATTTATTGTATTTATACTTTGTGTATAGCATTATGTATAACGTTTTCTATTTGCAGTTGAGATAAGCAGAAACACATAGATTTAGACGACTACAAAGATATTACTTGTGCTTTAATGTCAATATTGCGACATCTTGTGACGTAGTTAAATAGTTGGTAAAAATTTCTTCGTAGATCACAAAGAAAAGTAAAAAAATAATTTAAATCTTAATTCATTATTATCTGCATATTTAGCTTTCTATGTAATCTTTCTAAACAGGATTTTAATCATTTCAATTCATACCATAATAATAAAACGGGGTTTGAGAGTTATTGATTGAGTTACATTATAACGGTTTATATATTTTACATTTTGAACTATTGAAACTATAAAAAAATATTCCTATAATGAGACAATATTTATAAGCATCGTATTTACTCGCGTAACATGCGAACTAAAAGAAATTAGACATACATCATAAAACCATATAAAAGTAAACGTATTACACGAATTTTGTTATTAATTTCGTTATTCTAACTAAGAATGAGGGTGCAGGTCTAGAAAGCCTATTCCAGTACCTCTATTGGTCTGGGAATTGAGAACCTGAAATCCCGGTTCAGTGGGAATCCAACTGCCGGACACTGTGTAATTGGTTGAATCGCTGCCCGACATAGAGCCTACTTCAAGTAGCGTTACGTCACTGTTGTCTAGGAAACGACCTGTGCCAATGAACAGACCGAGACATCTAACGTGGGGAGGGGGGGGAGAGAATATTAATATATTCAATATTTTAAAAGCAATAAAAAAAATTATTGAAAACAAATTGTAAGATCCCTATATTCTGAGAAAGCAATACATAAGACATCCCTTTTATATTCACATTGGTGGTTACGCGCGCAAAATCGCTCTAAGGAATACCCAGTTTACCAGTGAATGAATATTGTCTTTAATTAATAATGTTCAATTATTGGTATAAATATTAAAAAGTAACATTAAATACATAAAAAATCGTAAACGCTAACACGATTGTAAATAAATGAAATTATTGATCAGGATTCTGATTAAAATTTCTTTCAAATGCAAATAAGTTATAGGTAGGTAATCCCTTATTGCTGGCAAAAACTGTTAAATACGATAGAACTAAGTTATACAATAAACAAAAATCAACCAATAACCAAATTTGAACCAAACGTAAAAGTGGAAGTTTAAATGTTCCATTTGAGAAGTTAAACCAGCATTGAAAGTAGCTAAACAAATTTAATTCAATGTATTTTGATATATACATAAATAGTATATACTTTTTAAATTTATTTATTCAACGTGTTTAGAACGGTTTGACTGAGCCATCCCAAAAAATAGCTTCATTGTCATCAATTTAGACTTCTAACTAGACTCTAATTTAGTTTGATAGGCGGACTTGCATCTGTCAACACACCATATTATTTTGAACTTTAGTAAACAGTTCTAAACTAGAATCTAAACTGTAATCAAAGAATATAATAGAAGTCGCATATAGACACTGCCGCTGAGGGAGGCAGGGAGCAGACGAGCACCTCTCAATCTTAAGCTGGGGCCCCTCGGTGGTCTGACTGACGATGATGACCACCTTCTTCTCGAGGTTGCTGCGTAGCTTGAACACATTGCCCTTTTCCTTGGGAACAGAAAAGAAACCTCCCTTGCCGTCCTCCTCACGCAGGTCCACAGTGATGCGCATACTGGTAAGGGGGAGGGGGTTGGATATATATATATATAGAAAGGATACATCAGAGTAAATAGATGAAAGAAGATAGAAAGAATAATATAAAAGAGAAGGGAAACGTCAGAAGAAAGAAACAGCGGTAGAGAAAGTAAGAGAAATACTAAACATAGCCACGATGAAATGGAGAAACTACATAATATGCAACAAGAAAAATAAAGTGTACACAAATGAAAGGTAAGGTGATAAAATATTATACTCTAAAAGAAAAATGGTTGAAGAGAACAAACGAGAGATAAATGAATAAGTTATCATCCTGTAGTTAAGTAACACTTATGTCGCAGAAAATAATCGTGTCTTTGTGGTATCGGGTACAACTGACTGCATCAAGCATAGTGCCTATGACATACAAACTATTACGGAAACAAGATTTAGTATAAAAAATGATAAATGAACTACAAAAATATGATCATACAATCAGTGCAAACATAGCAAACCAAACAAATGATTCCGTAGGTTGTTATCCTGCGAATTGAATGTAATAATAAGTTATTATAATATCTTGTAATATGGGTTCTAGACCACAGAAAAAACCAATTTGAAAAATACCAACATAAATTCTAACATCCGAATATAATTGTAATATGTCGACAAAGTAATATTGATTTCACTTGTCAAACAACTGCAATGTGATATCTGGATTATTACGTTCATAATATATGGTTAGTTTTATCGAAAGTCCAACTTCTGGCAAATAGGAAAATATTAATATTATAGTGTGTCATTCGGTATATTATCTATGTTGGCGAATTGAACAACAAATAGTCCTCCGTTACACTGTCACGCGAAGTATCCGATAGTTTTAAATCGTAAAATTGTCATGCTTTTTTTCTTTTTCTGGAATTAATGTAAAATTTTAGATTCTCTTATTCCCATATTCCCTTATTGCACAATATTCCCCAAATGAAAAATAATGATATCTAACTTACATGTTATTATAATAAAGACACATTTAGTTGAAGTCTTACCCAACCATAATGTCATCCAAATTCTCTAACATTCCGGGAATGGGGCATGAAGCAAGATCCGGAGTGTTGTAAAACGCCTTGACCAAACGGTTCATAATACGATTGCGCTGAAAAGGGAAAGATACAACAATAGATCATGAGATCATGGGAAGACGTCATTTAGTACCGAAATACACATTTATGCAAAATGGACAGAAATACATAGAAACGTGTTCTTGTATTACATTGTGTTACATTACACCAACATTTAAAAGTTAGTTAAAAAAGTATATTTATTAAATTCATATTTTATGAGATTACATAATGTATTGAAAATGAAATGTATTTGAAATCTATCAGGAATATAGGTATTGTTTTTTTATTAAAAATATTTTATTACAATAAAGTACACATATCATAATAACTTTAAACAAATTACGAACTACATATTTTTTAGAGATGAAAGTGCATCCTCAACTAAGCAAACTACACGCTACATGAAAAGTAGCAATGGATAATATCGATCGCAATAGGCATAACTGTCCCAATAGTATACAAAATATATAATTTTAGAATGAGATAGGTCCCTAGTATTCATGTCATTAAACTCGCAGCTTAACTTTAAACACAAATATAACGTATTAGTCAGCTGGAAAATTAAATAAAAATAATTTAATACAGAAAAATTTAACAAAAATAATTTAATACAGAATATTATTACTAATTACTTTCTTAAATTCCTTTAACCCTTTGCATAGACTAAGGGGAGAGGTCAACAACTGACCAAAGCTATTGTCATGATCTTTTTAGAATCAATACACAACATGGTATTATAGTTGTTATAGCAATACAATAATGTATGTGATATTTTTGTGTCATTACGTAATATATCGATTTTTGGGTCGATTTTTTTAAAAAAATCGATTTTACAAATAATAAAGTTATATTTATAATAAACTTACAAACGTTAAAAATGGGTTATAAACAATAATATTTATTATATATTGCTTCTTATTTAAGATAATTTTAATCTTATTTTAATTTTATTGGAAAGTATATATTTAATCAAAGTATATTCCTAACGTGCCAGATGGTTCTAAAATAGTTCCAATTTGATAAAAAATATTCATCCATATAATGTAGACCTTTCAAACTGATTTTACAGTATAGTTTACAGTAACATGTTGCGTGCAGATTTAAAATTAAGTAAACCCTGGATTTCAGGACTTCTAGTGGACACGTGTCCAAAATGAGATACTACAAATTAGATCCTTGAAATCGATTTTTATTGTTATATGATTACCTGGGTTTAATTTCAAGTCTGTAATTTAAGCGGAAGTACACCTTATCTCAGGGGGAATTGCAATTTTTTTTAAATCTAGGAAATTTCAGCTTTTTTAAAAATCAAATATTAAAATTCAAAAGTTTTAATGGAAATCAAGAATTGTGAGCATGAGAATACGAACTAATCAGGAATAACCAGAATATCAGAATAGGTACGCTAATTTTTAGAATTACATCATATCGGATTTATCATACATTATCAGTCCGGTCGGACCTACCTGCTGATAATGGTATGTATCACCATTTTTCGCATTAATAACCTTCATCTCTCTAAATGTAATCAAGTGTAGTTTAAATAATCAAATTTGAATAGTTTTCGAATATTATTGTTGTGTTAAAAGTTATTACAGTCTCTAGTCAATTCAATTGAAAATATGACAGTCCAAGGACAGGAATGATTACAGTACCATGTGAAGATAATTTAATAAGTGGAGAAGTAGGCCAGACTATGTAAACTGGAACTAAGTGTCCAGACATCCCTGAAGTGGTAGTAGTGACAGTGACAACGACGCACACTCGTGACTCACCTCTTGTTCACTACCGCAGCGGAAACCGTGACACTGGTAGATGAGGTCGCCATGCGATCGTGCGCCTGGAGCGGGGTGGGAGTAGGTAAAACCGAAACAGCAGTTCTCGGGCGTGTTGGGCTGGCCGCGCAGGCAGAAGGCAATGTGGGCGAGCACGAAGGAGGCGATCTCACCGCCCGAGGCACAGTCTAGCAGTCTGTGCGGTGGCATGCGGAGTACTATGAGCACGGTGGTCCAGTGGTAGCATGCCTGACTAAACCCCCTCCCCCACCACCAGAAAGGACTCTAGTTCGAATCCCGGACAATATTATTTTTTCAGTGAGTAGTGACCCCTATTCTACGTAAACTAGCTGCCAATATGCAATCATCATGGTGAAGGCTATATAGCCTTGTGTTACTGTATTAAGAGTGCTGTAGAGATTTTAGATTTGAGGTAATACCTCAGATTAACAGTTTACTCACAACACACAGTATTCATGATTATGTAGTGGAAAATCGAGTCTAAGCTCTTGTGTTCATAAACATAAACCAGTTCATAGTAGGGACAGTATGCCTAAAAGTCAGACTACATCTTGAGAAACTATATTCTATTCTATTAAGAAACAATATTTACCGCCAAATCATAAATAAAAATATGTCTAAGGAACCCACACAATTGGCACGTTATAACTGTAAGGACAAAATATCTATATGATATCTATCGGAGCGCTATCTATAAGCAAAAGTAGTAAATATAATCGAATTTTGCAGGGATCACCAAAGTTTTATATCAAAAGAAAGATATATGATACAGTCAGATTATAATACAACATGTTGAACAATATTTATTTCATAACATAAAAATAAACGAGATAATTAAGAATGACTGAATAAAGACTTAGTTTAAATAATCATTTGATGGACATAATAAATTTCAAATCTGATATGACATCTTAGCTGAGACTAGTTGAGGCTTCTAAAATGTAATGTAAGTTACTCCTGTTATGAAATAGGAAATTCATCATAAATATTATAATTATCGTCTATTCAACTTCTACAAAACAATCAATCTAAACATCAATAAAATATTTATCTAGAGTATAAAATGGGTTTTCGTCACACACAGTACATAACATAGAATAATTCTATGTAAATAATGTAAATGTTATTTCAATGAGTATATTAAATACACAAAAAATGTGGTACATATTATCTGCTTTTTGAAGTATAAAGGAAAATATATATATTACATAGTAGGAACACCGACGTCATTCATTTTATAACTCGATACCATTTTAGGAAAATATCCTTCATAATATGTTTTATTAAAACAAATAGACACGTTTGGTTAGTCTGTTATAATATGAATATAGTCAATATTTGAATAATATGTTATTTAACTTACAAAATATTCCTATCAACTGCAATATAAACGTTTGCTGATGTCCAAGAATTCCAAAGAAGTAGATTTATATGTATATATATATATCAGAAGTAATCCACGTACACAATAACGAAATCACAGTAAAAAAATGAACAAGCACAGCTTCATAACTAGATGACTATCTGAAAATTATTTATCTAAAGAAGATTGCAAGACGTTAACTTCTACATAAACAAAATAAGTGTGACAACAGACGTGCATTTGCGAACACACTAAACACAATTCAACGTGAACTTATAAATTGAGAAACGTTCATGAATATAACATCTTTATATCTCCTGTCAGTTAGTAAGTGACCTTGCCAGCTCATTACCCTCTATAACAAGGTGTTGACTACTTTCGTAAGGAAAGGTATTAATACTATTCTCAAATGAGACATTGCGCTGTTATGTGTGTGCCTTAGTAGAAATCAATTTCCATTGCCACCGCATAAGGCTAGTGTTGGCAATTATAAATAGGCTTACAATAAAATGATAATTACTTTTGTTGTATTTGAACATAATACCGTTGTTTATAATGCTTAAAATAGTTGACAATTTATAAAACTGTTTGTTTGATGGCGATGTACAGTCAAAACCACTAAACTTACAACTTTGAAATTTAACTTTCAACGTAGACGCATAACATCTTTAAGATGAGTACAATGTCAATCGATTTTTGAAATATAATTAAATATTTTGTAAAATGATAAATACATACATTTAAGCTGTAAAAAATAATATAAACGATCAATATAATCATTTCATAACTTATGTTACATGCTACGTACTGTAAGTAATAGAGAGACAAACAGCTGACTATACAAACGCACAAACATACTCAGAGACAAACAGACATGTGTAGAGAAAATGATACAGACACATTTTATATTATAGAGACAAATGGACATGTGTAGAGAAAATCATACAGACATACGCAGAAACAAATGGACATGTGTACAGAAAATCACAGACATATGTAGAGACAAATGGATATGTGTAGAGAAAATTATACATACATATATAGAAACGAATGGACATGTGTAGAGAAAATCATAGACATACGCAAAAACAAATGGACAAGTCTATAGAAAATCACACAGAAATACGTAGAGACAAATGGACATATTGTGTAGAGAAAATCATAGATGTACGTAAAAACGACATACGAGAGATAAACAAAGAGACAGGTGCATAATTATTTACTACACAAAACAGCTGTTAATCGCATAGTGTTAAGCGCCACACGACCAAAGTTTAGCATAGATAATTATAGTAATAAAATTTGCACTCACGTATATAGAATAGTACAGTGTGATTTGAATGGTAATAATAAACACAGTTAAAGTGAAAAGATATTGTAAAGATATCGTAAAATTAAATTTCAGATTAGGATTTTATGCATTTTATTAAGATATACATACTATAACAAAATAAGTAAATTCTAATTATAATATAACCAGTATCACAATGCACTCAAAGATATTATCACCCGAGAGCATAATTTGGGAGATTCTGATAATAGTAGCGTAGTCTTTAATGAAAATGCAGAAAAACTACACTATCAAATAATAAAAGTAAACATATAGCAAACAAATAGACAGCTGGAGAGTGAGAGAGATCAAATAATCAAATTATAGATTATAATATAAACAAAATATAGATTTAAATCAAAACTAACTTGAGCGCTCCGGAAGCCGAGTCTGGAATGGACAATGTGATCTGCAGGGCGTCCTTGACCTGCCTATTGAGCTCGGCCATACTGTGACCCATCTCCATTTGATCCTTGGGCGATGTCATGCCCGCCGTTCCCAAATAGCGCACATCAGAGAAGAGGAACATGCGCACCCGCTGCCCCGGGCCACCCTGTCCCGAACCAGCCGGCAGGTCGTCTTGACCCTCAAAACCGTCCGGGGCTAGTGTTACATGGGTATAGGATGAGTAATTAATTGTTATGCTTTCGAGATATTCAAATTACAAGTAAAAGAATGACGTATAATAATTATACAATGACGAGTCAGTTATATAAAATATAATTAATATTTAACATTTATATTACTATCAATATTTGTATATTTCATACATCATCTATGAAATAAGCATCAATAGCAATTATGATTAAAATACATTAGTCTGTTTTGTTACGATAAACTATTGATTCTAATGATGAAGCATTAGTGTTTTATTTGAAATAAATAACGGAAATATAATATTTTCAAAAAATAAAAAAATATATAAAAATTCAACCCTAATAGCAGTGCTTTTGGAAGACTCTTTTGCCTGAGGGTGGAAGTTGTCAAAATGAAACACCAACAATTGGCCCTACTCTTTATAAATTGAATAAAGTATCGTGCAGTTTTTCAAGACGATTATAAATATATAATTAGTTTTTTTAATAAAATGATTAGTTAGATTTCGAGTTAGTAACAAAGGTGTGCAAATTATAAAACATTATATTTGGAGGAAATAAACTTCAAGTGAAAAATAGTTTTAACCATATGTTTATCATAAATTACAAACATACTAGTTATTGTTTAACAAATTATTTTTAACGGTTATATCAAACAAAATTACTTATCAGAAAGTTTTTAAGGATTTAAGTGATCAATGAAAATTTCAGTCTAAAAACTGAAATTTATATATAAAATAATTATTTTTGATACAGACAAAAAAAGAAAATGTTTAAATGAGTCTATCTTAGGGTTGCGCACGATAGATTTTGTGCGGATAATTTTTGGCCACGTAAATTTTGATAATTAAACAAACAAACACTATAGTAAAATTTCACACCACTCTTCCTACTTCTATGGGGTTAATATAATGTAAAGGGAAGATAACACATGGGTCGTATAGCTCAATATTGAAGGAGCAAAGCTTTCATACTTGATAAGTTTTCTTTAAAAGTTGTAAAAAAAACTAATACGTAGTATTATAGGATAGTACAAAGTCAGAAATTTCACATAAATATTGATTACCTAACGATAATGAAAGCTGCTTATAAATTACATTTAGTAAACAAGATTAATTTTATTATTATTGGTATATTCAAATGACACCAGAATGAATTACTAGTAACTGTTGAGTACAGGTTGAGTCATTTCTTAGCATATCAACATCAATCAATGAGATTTGTTGTTCACCTTAAACACGTATATGAAAGCACAAAATGAAAAGTATTGAAAAAGAATGGAAATATATAAATATCTGAAAATACATTATTTACTGCAGTTTTGAAATCAAACCAAAAATAAATATTTATAGAAGAGAAACGGAAGAAAACTAATATAAATAGTAACAGTTCAACAAAACACATTCTATTTTTAATATTTAAATTATTGACAGTATATTAATAGATTTATTTCAATGCATATTATGTTGAAAAGTCTACTTTTCAATGCACACTCATACTTGAAAAGTATTACATTTCAGTCAATGTTCAACTTCTACATTTTAGGGCATAATAAATAGGCTATATTTTTTTGTAAATGTAAATGTTTTGAAATCCTGCCTTCCCCTAAATTTGCTTCAGTCAATAACTGTGTATCAAATTTTTTTTAATAAACGCAGTACTCCATTGAAACATAAAATGTATTCTGATTACTTTCCCCCCTTTTCTTAGATACCGTATAAGAAATCGACATTGCCATGGTTTCGTTAAATTCAAAATCGGAACATTTATGTGAAACTCGCACAGCGCAATGTAAACCTCCACAGAATGCCAATACAATACCAGACTTTTTATGCGTATACATTTCCATTATTAGGTGCGGTTGAAAGGAATTCTAGAATTTGCTCCAGCAGCATAAGTAATAATATCGTAAAAATAATTATGTAACGTTTTTTTGCATACACTACAAATGTTCTATGTGCTTTATCTTTTTATGATATCATATAAATTTGCATCTATTTTTCGCTGGGAGCAATAACAAAATTGTAATTATAATAGTCATATATAATTAACTTGCCGGACAGCTATATATAACTCTTTAGTAATAAATATGACGTATCATTTTGAAATGTAATGACAATTTAGGAGTTAAATTAATTTGAGTAATGCTAAATGCAATAAGTACTGAAAACATCTGAAAAATAAACAGCTATACAAAAGCATATAAAAATATACGGAAATAATATCGAATAATGGTATATTCCCCATTATCTTTCTGGTGGGATTAGGAGAATCAAATAAAACAGATAATGTTGTATTTATATTATGAATTATGTTTCATCGAAATGTTAGTTAAACACGGATAGAGCATATATACTTACCCGTTAGCATTAAATAAATATCTAGTCAATAATGATAAGTAAGATAATACGTATATCGAACCCCTGCCTCCCACACCCTTCTTCAGATGGGTCTCACCAGTAGAGTCGTCAACCCGCTTGTCGAACGGGTTCTCCTTGTGCGGTGTGGGAGTCGCCATACCACCGCTCCTTTCGCGACGCTCCTCATCTAAAATCTCTGCCATCTTCTCAACTACCTCCTCGGGGTCCCCGTTGCCGGGGATGGCCAACTTGGGCTGGGCATTCACCACGTAGAAATCGTCCCCCGTAGACACAGAGTCCTGACTGACATCGTCACCCATACTGAATTTCTGGCGGCTGTAGAAGCCTCAGAGAGAGAAAGAGAGTAGGGAACTATCTCGCTGAAAATTAAGACAACAGGAGTGACATTTATGAGCTTGTGTCTGCAGTGAAAGTATATATGTAATATAAAACAAATATATATATTTAATTTTAGATTACGAGTTCTATAACGGTGCAAAAATATTGAAAATTTTTCACAAAACACCAAATAGATTTAGTGCGACCGATCGTATCTTTATGTAACACATAAGAACACAAAAGTACATAATGAAAGCGAAAATAAATTACAAAATATTTATATTCATGTATTGGATGTTTTACAGTCACAAAGTACTTTTTTGGCCTCAGCCATTTTTTTATTGTTTTATTTCTTTAATTGTGTTAATGGATCTTAATTTGATTGTTTTCATATTAATATGTTGACTGAATTGCTAAGATTGCTAAGCATACTGAATTGAACATTGGGATATTTAGTACAATTTAATGGCTCTTGAAATAACTTCAAAGTGTATGTATGGATAAAATGTAAACAAGATAATAACGTTGTATAAATTTTATCATAAAAAAATGTTCAAAAGGCAGAAGCTGTATAGTGGCTTAAGACATATGAAAAATTGTAACAATAATTGATCCACATATCCGGAAATCCACTTATGAACATAAAAAGAGAAAAAAACTTTTCCAGGATACAGCATTTTATCTTGATATGTTTTACAAGTATACATACAAAAAACGTAATTACATCATTATAAATGACTCGTGATTTCAATTTTAAGATGTACAATGATGTATTATTTTATCAATAGAGTGGGGGTTACACAATTGAAACTTTTCTAGGTAAAACGTCGTGTAATATAACAAATATTAAGCTGTATTAAAAAATATATATTTTTATAATAATAACATTAATATTGTTTCGATTCATATGATCTATAATTTGATTGATATGTTGATGATTAAACTGAGAAAATTATTTGTTAGAAAATAATTAAATACTATATATTATTTAGGTAAACAATTAGATGATAATTTTTGTTATGCATGTAATTAAGTTAAATTAAGCCCTAGAAGCACAAAGAGGGGGGTAAAAGTGACACATTGACGTTTAATCATCTACTACTAAATTATACTTAAGCAAAGATTCTTACATTTTCAATACCTTTAGTTCTTAAATCTTAAAACACTTTCTATTCCATATTTTTGTAAGAATATATTGTACAACTTTATGACATAATACATGAAAAATTGAGCTAAAATGTCCTTTTCAGATTTTGTCTGCATCAAAAAGTATTTAAGCTTTTAAGTTAAAACATTTGTGCAATACTGACATCCGTATATACCTTCTGATAAATAAGTATGTGTGCGCTTATTAAAAAATATTATGATGTCACAGTTTTTTGCTTTATTATTTCCCTTAGCTAATAAACCCAGCATCTTTGGCACTAAATGAGCATATTATTAAAAAACAAATGACATTTTAAAATAGATTCGAAAAACTATATAATAATGCATTAAATTGCATCTAGAATGTTTAACTGCACAGGCCAAAATACATAATATAATAAAATACATAATACCAAAAGCACTTGGTGCTGCTAGGTTTGATAATATTTATTTATTATTATTATGTGTATATATATATTTATATAGTGCTTCAATTTACAAGTAAAGTCAGCCATGCTTAGGTAAAGTACTTGTATTTGCCTTCAAAAATATCATGATCTACAAGTCATCTTGGGGAGTTCCAAATTGGACTCAGAGGAAGTTTTCAGAGACTAAAGATAGTGTCCTTATATCCAGAATACTTACATAAAGAAGAATACAAAGAAATAAAAAGAATCATGTCTGTTACATAGATTTAACATAGGTATGTTGACGGAATAATGTATGATTTTTAATTGGTATCACAAAAGAGATAACAGTTTTGTTATGTGTTTTGTTTTGTGTTTTGTTCTCTTCTTGCATATGTTACTTTTTTTTACTATTGTTAAATCAGGAAACACTACAACAATTCTAAGGCACTAATTTCATAACAAAAACTTTTATAAGTTTTCATCATGTGGAATGTATATTATTGTACAGCTCTTATGGCCCATTTTCAATTAGAATTGTTTGCTTCACTATTCACAAAATTGGCAATATTTTGTGACAGTGTCCTGCTCTTCATATGTATTTTGTGAATTCCACAAGCTATGTGTTTTTAAAATATAGAAAACATTTCATTAAATAAATAACTCTGCTTTAAATGTAGTTTATTTATTTTTTCAATAATGAATGTGAAGATATTGTTAAAAGAAGGTAAAAAATCTTCTTCTACAAATATGTGAACAGCTTTTACCTGTTCAATTACACAAGTAAAACAAAACAAATTAAATATTACTTTTATGGAATTATGTTAAAACATACTGTGTGTTATTTTGTTGATTCTTTTAAGTGAAATCTAAATCAGAGGCGCGATTTTAATGCATTCGTAAAAAAAGTCATAAAGATATAATGGTTGTTAGTAGAGCGATTATTGCACATAAATTACTGATATATTACATATAAAAGCCGTCAGTAATACAGTATCAGACTATAACCTATTAATTATAGAAGAAAACAAAATAACATATTTCAAATAAGGATGTTATTTAAAGAAAATGTTTCATTGTTATACAATGACTAAAAAAGATAATTAACAGGAAAGTTCAGAATAATTTGTATCAGTGCAAAAATTTAGTAAGTGCAGTTTGATTAAATTTTTAGTAGCAAAAAAATAGAATAAATTAAATAATACAATTAATTTAAAAAAAACTAATATTCAGAGATATAATTTTCTTTAAAAAATATTACTGAAAATTATTGTATGTGAATAAAGTATATTTCAAGATAAGATAATTTTAAAGGAATTGTTAATAATAAACTATATTAATAGGCCTACTGTATTGTGCTTGTATGTATTGTACAAAATATATTTATTATTAGCTACTTAAGTAATAATGATTTATAACTCAGTTGAATCTCTTTTAGAGATACTAAGTAATATTTACAAACACATGTTCTAATGTTCAATGTTTTATAATGTAAGTTATAAAAGATAGTGCAGTGTCCCAAAATATTTTTTTTTAATTTTCTGACCTGTCAATTATTTTCAGGCCTAATGAACTAATGAAATAAGTAAAAATTATAGAATAATAATATTTTATTTTGTTCATAAACCAATGAGAGGATAGTATAGCTCTTGTGCTCTAGTTAAACACACGGAACAATTCATAGTTTATTAAAAACATATGTATATGTAGGTGCATATAGATACAGTCTATTCCAGCTAAACTGGAAAAGCTAATTGTGTCTGCAACAGATGTACACTCTATATAATAGTTAGGTATCTAGTATACAAGTACTTATAACAAAAATTAAATACTGTCCAGTTGTACACTAGAAAACACTAAATTATTCTGTGAATTTTGCAGAAAAAAGCATCTGGTTTTCAGTTTAGATGATTCTGGATATTGTCAATATTAAAATATAGTTACAAAAGTTGGGGATTAAAAATTGTACTGGATTTGTAGAAAATTCCAATTTAGTTAAATCTGGATTAATCAGAGTGGACTGTATACTATATATTCAGAAAATATACAGAAAATATAGATAATTATAGAAACATGAAAAAGAATTTATTCACTTTTGATGTACCAAAAGTACTATGTACTTTCAAAAAATTACATGGATAAATATACTTGTAAAATATTGTCTGCCTTAAGAGCTATTATTACTAACATTAAATTTTCAGGCATTTAGCTATTGGATTTTTGGGCCTACCCCTATTTTCAGGCACTCAGACCTGATTATTCATGCTCAAGCTTGGCCTGAATTCAGGACACTGACTTATGTAACAATATAATAAACAAATTGTAAATGCAAATATATAGGCAAAATCAGTTCTTATTTATTTAAAATGTGTCATATTTTTTACACCTATTTTCAGCCAGGTTTTAAAGCACAAAAACAAGTTATCTTCTTTCAGTATTGTTCATATTGTCTCTGACAACTTTCTGTTGTTCTTTTAAAGTTATTTTAAATAAAATTCTTGTTTTGAGTAAGGTTTTTTAATTTATTTTGTGTTCTTGTTTCTCTTGGATGTATCATTTGCACAGATTTTTTAAAACATTTTAATGTTGCAACAGTAATTTTCTAATGGGTAAGCATGCATATTTTTTGTGTTCATGTGATACTTCACCCTGTGGACTGATGCATATGTTGTCATTTCAATACTGGCTGCTTTTTTATGTAATATATTGTTCAAATAAAATCTCTGTTCAATTATTAATCTAATCTTATATGTACACCCAAAACTCATATCATGTATTATATTATTCTTCTAAAAGTTGGCATGGTGCTATGTTGGAATTTCTTTATCAGACTGAGTTGGATATGGTGGACATTTAGGGAAGGACTTAAAGATAATGCAGTCTGCAGAAGATCATTATTATCTAAAGGTAACTTAGCTTGCATGTATGTAGCACAGCATAGTTGTGTCCTGAAATAATTTCAACATCATATCATCAAAACAGGTTGGCTTTGTTCAAAACAAACATCCACAGAAATTGAAATAAGTGATTTAGAATATAAGTTGATAATCCAACATTAATTATTCCAATTGATTGTGAAGATGAAGAATTAGAGGTCATATAGGTTAAAATAGCAATACATATTGCTTTAACATAGGTAGCATTAAAATATAGAATTTCAGAGTTCATCAGTTAACTTTTTATTTAACAACAATCTCTCTTATCTCTCGAAATGATGCAATATATTGTAGTATTGGGAAATGTTGTATCTAGAAATCCATAATGGAATTATAACATATTTATAGAGTGTTTCATCTGCTGACCAGCTGTTAGTGGGTAGATGGGGGTAAGGGGTGTTCGTTTTAATTGCATATTTGTCAAAATCCTGACCAAAATGCCTCGAAAAGCTGGATTTTCAACAAAAGCCAGAAAAGTGGCCAACTTATAATCAAAAAGGTTCTTGATAATAAAAATTACATCAGCATTATTAAAAAAACATTAACAATATTTTCTAGGCTGTTATTATTAGACTTATTAGTACAGACTTATAAACTCTTATAACTAACATCCATAATATTTGTGATAATTAGGAAATGAAAAGCAAAAAATAAAGGCAATGATAGTTGGATTATCCAAAAATATGTTATGGATAAACAAATTTAAGTATATACTTAAAGTTTAAGTAGTCCTGGCTATCCTTATTGTTTCATGACTTATATTGCATAATAACTATATCTATATATTCTTTTATTTTTATTATTTTTATTCTATGAAGATCTATAAATAATATAAATATACATTATATTTTAAATACAGTATAAACATATCAATATAATGTTAATATTAATCATGTATATAAGCAACTAATTAATTTATCATGCTTTTTTATATTTAATAATTATATTATTTTATTAATTTAAATCAAAGCAAGGTATTATATAAATATATATAGTTTAATACTGTTATATAGTTAATTTAATTATGAAATATATATTGACATTATTGCAATAGCCAATATTTTATTATTGTAACTAAATTAACTGGCATTTAAAAATATTTTTAAATGCAGGTTCTAAAATATAAGTATATATATTATATAACATTTTTGTAAGAATAAATATAAGGGGCCCTGGTAATAACCAAAGTGGTCTAAATTAGCTTTAGCTGATGCTAAAGAGGTGGGTATGTGGTTTTAATGATCAAAGAATGATATTGAAAAATTTTAATTAATATTATTATTATAAATATTTGTTCATATTTAGTAATTAAGGATTATGATTTATAAGTTGACTGTTTGTTACATTACTGAATAGATTATAGATGTTAACATACATTTTATACAACAAACACCACTACTGAAAATCCTTTTTTTCCATGACACTAAGTCTAAAGGGGGGTGGGTAGGTAGTTTCAATTTTTTTTTCAGGTATATTGGCATGCCAAAGATAAAAATGTTATACCAATTTTTCACGCCTCATGCACAACTACTATTAATTTTGGATATAATGTTAAATATTTGATGATATATGTATGCATACTAGTATAAAATCTAATAAGTTATAATAAATAATCACATTTGCTAAGGCTTTAACTTGCCTATTATCATGCCTATCACACCTTTTTTAAAGCTCCTGCATGCCAATCACGCCTGAATGTTGCTTTTGCATGCCAAATATCTTGAGAATATTGCTTCCTGAAAAAAATGTTGGGTGGTTTTGAGTTAGTATCAGCCTATGCTAGTTTAGATGACTTTGGTTATTACCATGAACCCTAAGCTATATAATATCCTAAATTTTCAAATATTTTTAAACTGCTAAATAATGTTGTAATGCCATGTTTTCAAAACACAATGTCAATATGCCAATATCAATGGCAAATATATAACAATGAAATTGAAAATAATTACTACTATAAAATAGTTATGGTTTCATTGGAAAACTTGCCATGCCCATAACACTGTTAAATCTATATAAAATAAAAGTGCTCTAAATACAACTATAAGTATAAGAATATGTACAATAGTCAATATTACACTTACAGTGGAAAATTATCAGAGACAGAGATATAAAATTAATGTGAAAATATTAGTACTGTCCATATGCATTATTTGACATGAATGTTTCTACAACTGGCATTTAAAAATGCTTTGATGCTTTCTTAACTGGCATTTACATTTTATAGCTTAGTTAAGCTGTTGTGTTGCAGTATACTTTTATAATGCTGCATATTATAATTAACATAATAGTACATACAAGCAACTGCATGTGTAAAAAAATGATCAACTTATTAATTATTCTATTTTTTATTCTTATTTGATAATTAATATTATATTAATGTTTAATTTTAATAAACATACCTTGACTTTGAGATTATAGTTAACTTCACTTCACTGTTAAACAGTAAGACTCGTCTCAAACTGTCAGTGTCACTCTTTAATTAAGTAATTATAGTAAAAATAAGTACAGGAATTTTATTATTATAGAATTCATAAACTATAACTATTATTTGTTATTTATAACAGCAGTTTCTTTTCACAAATCATGGAAGATAGATTTAAATATATTTTTCGATAAAAATTCCAGTTTAAAATTGGCATATATTAATTATTTGTATAGTTAAAAACAAGGTATATAATTCGGCCAATGGATCCATCGATATTTCAAATTTTAAAACTTAGATAGAAAAAACAGACAATTTATCATAATAAGAAATGGCAAATAAAATTAATTATATATTTTGATATTATACTAAATGACCTTAAAGAAAAATTAGTTTTTTTTGTATTTTAATTAACTATAAAGTATTCTACCACGATGTTTGTATCTCCCTCATATAAATCAAACGCTATTCAAATAATCATTAACCAACGACATTTATTTCAATCATTGTTATTGCTGCGGTAGGATATTGAATATTGATTTCTCTTGGAGGGGTTCATTATATTTAATTACAACCGGCTGTAGAAATCAATAAT